>JBBYHL010000021.1:8176483-8200250 GCA_038381835.1 Adansonia madagascariensis
TGAAACCAAATAGATTGGAATGAAACAACACGCACTCTATCCACAAAGAGATTCTGCTTACTGCCGTTTTTAATAAGTGCAAGCCGGAATTCCTCCTGTTCAGAAAACATTCTAAAGAAATTACAACTTAAAAGGAAAAATGTATTTTAATTAGAAGAAAATGTCAAAATTGTGCAAAACTCGTATTAATGATTCCAAAATCCAAAGAAGCTATGACTTGCAGAGTGCCCCTCAAACAGTCAAAATCAATGCGCAAACAGAAATCACATATCTGAACCAAAATGGAAAGGGTATACCTTGTGAATCAGACCGTCGTCGATTATGGAACTGCTTAACTTCTTGAACAGATCATATAAAGCTTCTATTTCATTCACAGTAACTGTCAAATTATAAGAAATGCTCCACAATTAGGAAAGTAAATAGTACAGATTGCACAAACTAATACCCAGAAATTTGCATGGGTATAATATGCTGATACAGAGTATTTTCAATTAGATAAGAGCCACCATATAATACCAAATAATTAGATAAGTCTCAGTTGCTCAGAAGCTCTTGCCATGAAAAATGATCTACGGTGGCCCCTAAGAACTCAGAATCTAGCCCAAAGACAATAAGATAATGTGCTTGAAGGGAGTATGCCAAGGACAAGAAATAGCAAAATGATGCGAAAATAAACATTCGAAGCACAATAGGTGCATTTTCAGTATTGTTAAAATGGCCACGTGGATGCAATGCCATAGTCAATTTGGAATAGCCCACAAACAGAAAGAGAACGTAAATGGACAATAATGAAGCGGGAAAACCTTGATTGATGCAAGAATGTAGTTGAGAATGACATTGGGCAAGCATCCACTGAATTCCATAGATAGGGCAAGACACCATCGAAGTGATTTTAGATTTAGACTTGAGTGTAGTAAGTGCAAACTTTAAGCCCTTACCTAAGACTAGATGGTTGAGATGGTTGGCTGATCCAACTGATGTTCTCTCAGCTGGCAACAGGCATGCGAGAAATGCAAGTCATGCATGGATAAATGTGGCCTATGACCAGAGAACATGAACTTCCGTCCAGCCTCATAGCAGTGATCTTTGAAGGTGGCAGATGCAGAATACGTGTCCTTTCTGCTATGAATCTTAAAACAACATAAATTATGAGGTTTCACTGCATAGCTACATGCTCTATGTACACCGTTTCCCTCATTCATTTGGAAAAATCTGAAGAACTTAGTGCTAATCGATACAAATTGCAAAATGAAAAAGAACAAAACATGTAAAAAATACGCAGTCATTAGTTTCATTCTTCACCGTCTAACTTACAAGGTGTCTCGGAAGCAAGAATGGTAGGCTCTTCATACCCAGGTTTGTGTTTCTTCAAGCAAAAACAATTCATAAAAGCACGCATAATTACTCCAACACAGGATTGTAGTTGATGAAGTTCATGCAATGACCCTGCCAAACCCAAAGTGAATTTACATCAATCCAACACATCATTCTTAATTTTACCATGAAAAAACTCTTGAAAGTACTATTGTCGTCCTAATCAACAAGAAAAAACCAGCACTGAATAGTGTCAAGAAAAAAACATGCCATAGAAATAAGTCATTTGATTGTGGTTCGCCCAAAATCCAAATTTAGTTAGACAGTAACGAAGTGTTAGAATTAGATTCTCTTAATTACTTGAGCTGATTCTTTGACCATAAAAAGGCAATGGGCCCAAAAGAAATCAAGACCCCAAAAAGGCAGGACACCATGCTTCAAGTCAACATATCTAATTTTACAGAATGATTCTCATAGATGTAGGACCCCAAAGAACATGAAAGAAAAAGAAATCAAAACAAAATTAAAAAAAAAAAAACAAAAAAAAGAAAAGGTGAAATTGTTTGTTCCCTAATCCTAACTGTTCTATTCTTTCTAAACAACCGAGCTTTTTAACTGTTTTAAAGGAATTCATCCCAGAAAAATAAACTATTAAAAGATGATATCAGTATTCAGTTCATAATCCAACAAAGAGCTGAAATTTGCTAACATATATTGATTTATGAACAAGAAAACCAAAAATTCGTTTTTTGTTATATTTTTTCAGACAAACGAAAAACACCCACATGCAAATATAGAGGTAAAACATCAAACTAAACTTATTTACGATGAAAATAACAAGATATGAAGATAGATTTGTTGCATGAGTTGACCTTTTTGTCACGGGTTTTTGCTGAAACTTTGGGGGTGGAGGGGAAGAAAAGAGGGTTGGTGAATGGTGATTCCAGAACTCCATTAATTGATTTAGGTCAGCTCTTTTCCATCGCTTCCTCCTATTGTTTTATACTTGAACTTGCAAATTACAAATTGCAATTAATAATGGCTGCTGACAGCGTTTTTCCCACTGACTCATTTTCAAACAAAAATTTTTGAAGTCTTTCGCTTTCAATTTTTTCTCTTCTTTTTAACGGATAAAAACCCGGATGCCAACATCATCCCGACTTCTGACTTCTCAACTGAAACAAATGTTGTACGGTTCAATGCTGTTAGTTTTGCAACCTTCATGCAGTTAAAATCCAACGACCGATGCCTCCGTAATTAGTTTTTAAATTATTTTAAAAATGCAAACCCAATATTTACAATTAAAATAATAATTAATAATAAAGAAAATCCCAAACTAAATCTTTATACTTTTATTTTATCATATCCGAATAATCAAGGACCTTTTCATTTGCGTTAGCAAAAATTTCTTCTTTGGGTTATTGGATCAAGTTTAAATGAATATTTTAAATAATTTTTTTATGCTGGGTTTGATTTAATTTATTGGATTTTATAATTTTTTTTTAATTTAGTTCATTGAAAAGTTTTAATTCCAATTTATTTTTGTTCTTAGACAAGTAGACCTGAGTAAAATCACATCACATGTCGATCCAAAACGATATATATATATATAAGTTTATATATACATTTAAATATTAATTATAATTATATTGATCTTTTCAAAATAAAATTTATATTTATTTAAATTTTTATTTAAAATTAATTTTATGTATCATAATATGTAAATAAATATAATTATTACTATTGTCCTTCCCCATCACGTATCAAGATTTGTCACTAAATAAATCTTAGAATCAATTATTTTACGTCGGAATCTTACATATCCAAGTTATTAGGTTAGACTTTTGAATTTTTTTTAGTAGGTTAGATTTTTAATAGAGCTTTGTAGTTAAGCTATTATTGCTACAATCACGTAACAATGTTGCATACGAAGTGTTTGATTAATTGTGAATTTAAATTTATTTATAGATCAAGTTGTAAGTAATTTTGTTATTATTTATTTTTAGATCAACTCATAAACTCGTTTTCTTAGTCAAGTAATGTTAAAATAATAACAAAATATTTTATATTAATATTATATTTTTATAATTAAATATAAATAAATTTTTATTTTATAAAAATTAATTTAAATTAAATTATGTCGATACAAAATAAAAAAATTATTCTTACTTAATATAATAAAAATCAGATCTATCAAATAAAACAAATCGTTTTTATTAACAAATCTATATGTACCTCACTCGTACATTTATAACACATTTGGGTTGTCCAAACAATTTGAAGTAACGTTGACATAAAAATTAATATTATTATTATAAAAGTATTGCTCAATAAAAATAAAACTACAAAAAAAATTAGTCGCTTGCTATTTTAATCGTTAGATTGTGTTGCTTGGCTCATTAAATTGACTTAGATTAAACACGTGATTTAAAATACGAAAGTCCACTTTAGTTGGTACGGATTTTTGTGCATTATCATCATTCCAGTGAATTAGATTTAGTACCTATTTAATCCTATTTATTAAAGATTTTTAAATTTAAAGTTGGATCGAACGAATTTTTTTAAAAAGTTAATTTATTTTTAATAAAAAATAAAAAAAATTTAAAAAATTTAAAAATAAAAGTTTTTACTTTTTTATTTTTAAAACTACTTTAACTTTTTATGGAGTTTTTATTTTCATTTAAAAACTTCCTTATTTTTTTAAATATAAATATAATATCTAAAAAAAAGGCTTACAAAAAGTAAAATTATTAAATTGGTTTAGATTAATTTTTTTAAAGCACTTATTTATCATAAAAACTTTATAATAATAATAAAAAAGTTAATCCATACGAACACTTGTTGAATTTTTTTGAGGGGTTACAGAGATTAATCTAATCATAAAAAAAAAAAAATTTAAGTGTCATGAATCGAATATAATATTTAAATATCTGAAATATGCTTAGTAGAACTCCAAATTGGCATTGTTTTGTTAGTTTCAAACTTTCTCTCAACTCTATAACCTCTATCTATTCAATTCATCCAAAAAAAAATTTACGTATCTATGATCAAATTCATAATATTTAAAAGTCTAAACAATATTGAATTTTTTTTTTTAACAATCAAATCAACTATATATATATATATATTATACATAAACTACATGTAATGCTTAAAATATAATCCCATCCAAAAGGAGAAAAAAAAAGTGGGCACTTTTATAAATTGACAGTTTCTTCATGTCATTTTTTTCTTTTAAAATTTTAGAAAATAATAGATTTGAATCCTGTTATTTTAATAAAAAATTATGTATCAGACGATTAAATCAAATTGGATGTTTATATATGTAATTTTTTTTTTATGTTCATTCTAAATATCTTCATTGTTCGAAAGGAACCAAGAAGCAAATACAATATGATTTACTATATTTCCATTTTATTTATTTAATTTAGTGAGAAATAGTCATTGTTTTAGTTTCATTGATATATCAATTTTATAAAAATTATATCATAAACTATCATTAAAAAAATTTAAATTTTAAAAACTTAATTAATAGGATAATATATATACCTTATGATGTAATATAAAAATTAATTAGAAAAATATAAAATTAAATATTTCACTACCAATTTACAAAAAAAAAAATAGAACTATTTTAAAATGGCAATCTTTTTTTTTTTTTGGACTAAGAGAAATTGAGAGCCCCAAATATCGGGCTTTAAGTGCTTAATACAAAGCCCGATATTCATATTAGGCTTTAAGGCAGCATATATAAGCCCAAGAGTATGCCAGGCGAGCCTGAGATGTCCAAACCCTGTAAAGAACAATCAACCCACCTTGAAAATTACGTATTTATACAACCCTCAAAAAGTCACCCCCACCAAAAAAGAAAAAAAAAAAAAAACCGACGTTTTGCAATTCTCGAAACTTGCAATTACGAACCTGCCCTTTTCTTGATCGTGATCACATCACTCCTGCGAGAAAAGGAAATGGCGGTATCTTCTTTCCATCGCTTCTAATCTTTTTTCGCTTAAAAAGGTGATTAACAATTTTCCGGTTTCCCCTTTTAATTGCTCAAACAATTTTTGAATCACTGGTTGAATTTGACTCCCTAAACCTTCTTCAAAAATCTCCATTTCTATGGGGCTAGGAATTTAATCAAGATTTTGAAAACCCTAGATATATACCTCGATGATCCTAAGTATGCATATTTCTTTGATCATTCAATTTTTTTTTAGATAATATTGATATTTTCGCTAGCTGATTGTTATAAGTTTTAATTTAATTTGGACAGGTTTGTAATTTTTGAAAAGGAAAAATGGACGTGGATTTGGTTGCAAGTGGAATTTTGGAGGAGGATGCTATTCCAATTATTGATCAGAACACTGTAAGCTTCTTATTTAATTATTGTTGGGATTACAAACACTTGGGGTGTTATTTTACTTTATTTATGTTGTTTTTGTAGCTTTAAACGTGAAAACTATAGTGTTAGATGCGCGACAAGTATTAAAATGCTTGCAATGATTTATCATAACCGTTTGATTTCGAATTATGTGATTTTTTTTTTTAAATTGCAGGATCTCTATAATTTTGACGGTGGAAGTTGCGGGATATGCATGGATATTGTTATTGACAGGGGGGTTCTTGATTGCTGTCAACACTGGTATTTTTCAGCAAATTTTCTTTCCAATTATTTCTGTTGTCCTCATTTTTATCCCCTGTGGCATCATTAGTTAGTCAGTGTAGTAGCTGCAAAGCTCTTTTTCTTTATGGCACTAGAAGAGTGGTCAGGCATCTAATTATTCCCTTCACGTGTGGACAATATTCTTGAATCTTCTTCCTCAAGGAGTAAAGTTAAGCTGAAGAAGCTACACTGTTATGTTGTTTTCACTCTCTACTTTGATGGTTTTTGTGTGACATTTCATTCAGATTGATTTAAAGATTCAATTAGTGTTCTGATGCCTATGGATCTTGTTTCATGGACTGAATACAAATTTGAATTTGATAGTATGGGTTCGTCTTATGAATTTCAGGTTTTGTTTTGCATGTATTGACAACTGGGCAACAATCACAAACCTTTGCCCTCTTTGCCAGAGTGAATTTCAGTTGATCACTTGTGTTCCAGTGAGTGATAAAAAATTCTTCAAGCATTGAATTTGTCTCCCACTATCTTAGCTAATTATTTTACGAAATCTATTTTTTTCCAAATGGCCCATCTGTATGATATTTTGGCTGCTTCAACTTATAGTTAGCTTGATGTTGATTTTGAAAGTATGTATGATATTCTGACTAAAGCAGATGAGCTACCATTTTGATTTTGAAGGTATATGACACCATTGGAAGTAACAAGGTCGAGGATGAGTCATTTTCCAGGTACTTTTCATCCTACTTTCTTCCAACTCTTAGTTCTGTTTGTCCATCACAGAAAAAGAAAATCCTAGTCTGTGTTTGACTCTTAAAACTGCACGCGTTACATCCTGGTGTCTATATAGTTTCTTGTTTGTTTTGCTGTCCTTTAATATATTGATCAATGAATTCACCTTTCAACTTTACCAAGAAACAGCATATTGCAACTGTGTAGTATGGATTAGATATCTGAGGTTAAATACGTTGATTGGACATTCCTATCTTATGTATGATAACATTCTGGATTTCAAGTAAGCAAATTAAGTTATTATACCATTTGACAATTGATCTCTCTGCTACAATAAATATTATCTTTATGAAGAATTATGGTGATTGAGGCGCTAAGATTGTTCTCCATGTTCTGATTTTGACCACTTTCCCTTTTTACCTATGCAGAGATGATGAGTGGTCCATTGAAGGGAAGAGCAACACTCTTTCTTTCCCATCATGCTATATTGATGAAAATGTAATTATCCTACATATGCTGTCTGTTAGGGGTTTCTTGCTATTAAGCAATGGGGCTGCTAAAATTCTTAAAATTGCCTTAATTGTTAAAAATCTGAATTATCCAGCTGAAATTTCGGGCTAATTGCTGCATGATCTGTAAGATGTATGATTGCTAGATTCATCTATGGTTAATACTGCATCAATACATCTTTGTAACTTTGTCCAGGAGTACTAAAGAGCTTGCTTTGTTTCTAGAACTAGGATCCAGCATTCAAGATATTTGTTCCCTATGCAGGAAGTACTAGTAATTTAATACAGCTTTAACTTGGACAAATCAGCTGTTAAAATGCTTTTGTGAAATGGCATGACAAGATGTCAATGGTCATAGCAATATTAGTCTGAACTAATTGCAGACATATTTTGATGCCTTGTCTGGGACGACAGAAATTCCATGCCGAAGATAGTGTTATTCTGTGAATTAAGATTGAACTTATGTTTAACATTCATTATTTCCATTTCGCCTATGAATCTCTAGCGAATGGCATTCACCATATAAACCTTACATATCTTTCTTTCTGTAGTCAGTTATCTGCTTGGATGGAGATGGCTGCAAAGTTCGAAGTCTATCCACAACTATTGAGGGAGATCCCAATCTTGATACTTCAATTGCTTGCGACTCTTGTGATATATGGTAAACTAGTTGAATCTTTTATTAGGCTTCAAATTTCTGATTTTTCTTTCTCTTGTTCACTTTTTTGCTTTTTCAGTTCTGTATACATTTTTTTATAGTTTTGTAAATATTTTTCTCTCATTGAGATAAGTTTCAAAATTGCCACTCTGCTTAGGGTGATGGATCAAATCTACTGCCGCTCATCTTTGGCCGGGTGCAATTTTACTGCTATACTTTCTAATTTGGGTAAAAAGTGGTCAAAAGTTAATGGTAAAAGAATATTATGTTAGAAAATAAAGGAATATCCCTACATGATAGTCTAACATTTGACCATTTTTAAGCAAATTACAAATTACAATGATGACATTGAACCTATTCAAAGATAAGTGGTAAATTTGATTCCTCACCCAAAGTATAGTAGTAAATTTGGATCTTATCCCTCATTATTTTATAACTTTGATTTTATGTGTTATGTGTATTTGTTTTTCTTTGTTTTAGCTTCTACTAATTGGTTGGGTAATGTTAATTTATGATAATGTCATCTCTTAATTGTTTCTCAACTTGAAATGGTGACAGGTACCATGCATTTTGTGTGGGTTTTGATACTGAAGGCACATCAGAAGACACTTGGTTATGCCCAAGGTAAATTTGACGAGAGTGATTAGTGTGGGTTGCTGTTGTATTTTGGTTCTTCAATTTGTCATGGTCCTCTAGATATCCTACATTAAAGTAGCATGTAGCCAGTATGCATGAATCTCATAGAGATTAAATCATAATGTGATACATTTTTGGTGGAATTGACTAGGTTGAAGTGCACTTTAAGGGCTTTTTGCAATAACTAGTAGCAATCTTAATATCTCTGAGGGGGAATTAATTTCTGAATAAGTTCAAAGTCATGTGCTATTTTGGCTTTAATTCTTTTAAGTTTCATGTTGTAATGTGGCTTCTGTGTTTTATTTGACATGAATTTCAACTTTTACCAGTCCATCTAGAAACTTTTAGGTATCACCTTTCCACTTTCATCTAATTCTAAAACTTATGTTCTTGTTTTTATTTTATTGTAGATGTGCAGCAAATCAAGCGTCAGAAAAATCTGATACAATTCCAGAGAAAACAAACCCCCAGCGTTATCCAGAGATTGCTAATGGTGAATATGTGACAGAAAGCACTTTCTCTGGGAAGTTGTCTGTTTCTGTTGCGGATGCTGGTGAGACAGCTGTTGTTGTCTCAATGGTTGGAGGAAATCAGTGGACTGAAGAGCCAAGTGAAAACTTTTTGTCAATCCTTCAAGTCAACAATGGGCAGAAAATTGAGCAATCTAGCTCTGATGGCAATTGCTACGATACAGAGCAGCCATCATGTGATAAGAGCACTATTCAACCAATCTTGGAGGGGCAGGAGCTGGAGCTCTCTTTATCACGTAATACATTCTCCACTTCGCTTCCAAATTCTTCAGTGGATGGTGAGTTCAAGTCAAGTAAAGCTGCAGAAACAATAAAAGAACCAAGCAGCTTAGATGGTGTTGGAAATACTTCAGGAAAGTCACTGAACGAATCCTATGCAAGGAAATTGTCTGAAACTGAATCCAGTATGGGTCTTTGTCTTGGTTTATCGGTAGGCTCATTTCTGTCTGGTAAGTTAACAAATGTAGAAGCTGTTTTTATCTTTCAAAATTTCATCACAGGGTTACTATGGCATACAATTCAAGTTTTTATCTAATGCACATTTATTATATATCGGCATTTTGCTTACAGTTGATGATATGAAAACCAGTGGAAGCAAAGACCAGGTGAATCTAGAGTTTGAGCATCAGAGTCACATGGAAGAACTGTCGCCAATAGGTAAACGAGAAAATTATCTTGAAGCATTCTTCCTGCCGTGATGCATTTTCGCCCTTGTTCTGGTAGCTGTATATAGTTAAATATTTACCTTACAGCTAGTTGATTAGGATTTTTCTTAAGGCAATTCATGTAAGTATAACGCAAACTGCCTTCTTTTCTGCTTTCAGATGAGAAAACTGAACCTGATAACAAGGAAAATGCTAGCACAATTACTGGTTTAAAAAGGAAGAATGCACATTTGAGGTTGCTTCTCATTCAATATGTCACATTGTATTTTATACACATACAAGCACACAGAGACACATAATATATGTTTTTTTGGCAAATAATGCTTCTATTTATGTTGTTTAGGTTTTGTTATTTTTTACCTATGTAATTAGTTGCCATTTTCCTTTTTCTTTTGTCTTTTAAGCGGGTGGGAGTGGTGAGAAATATTTCTTTTGGCCAAATGATACTTTTATTTATGTTGTTTAAATTGTTTATTTTTACCTATGCTGCTAGTTTTTCATTATATTTGCTATGTTGTCATTTCTTTTTCTAAAGGTGGAGGGTGTGGGTGGGGAAGATTTGCTGGTGTTTCGTTCTTTAAGTTCCATCGTTTTCTAAATTTGTTTTCTTATTTAAAAATCTGCATTCTTAACTTTTTTTTTTTTGCTTAAAATTCATGACTTCTTTCCTCTCTGATTCTTGATATGTATTAGGAGTGATGTTGTTATAAGTACTGATAGTGAAGAAACCAAATGTAAAACTGAGACCGAAGCTTTGGAGAAGAAAATTAGGGTTGAGGGATTGGTTCATATGGCTCCTGAGATCAAAGTTAGAACATCTGTAGCAGATGATACACCAACATGCTCCGCTCTGAAAGCAGTTTCCAGAGATGGCAAGGTTAAAAATCATCGAGAAAAGGAAGATTCCGTTCCTGATTTAATGAGTATTGTTCAAGAGACAAGCCATAGAACTTCTTCCAAGGGGCTTGGACATAGAAATCCTACTGGTGAATCCTTGAAAGGAGAAAATTTGGCTGGCTTGAGGGTAAAAAAAATCTTGAGAGCATCCAAGGATAAGGACTCATCTGCTGTTGTGCAAAAATTAAGAAAAGAAATTAGGGAGGCTGTTCGTAACAAATCTACTAAAGAATTTGGAGAGAACCTTTTTGACCCAAAACTTCTTGCTGCTTTCAGAGCTGCTATATCAGGACCAAAAACTGAAACTGTAAAAAAGTTATCACCTTCGGCCGTGAAGATGAAGAAATCCTTGTTGCAGAAGGGTAAAGTACGTGAGAATTTAACAAAGAAAATTTATGGAGATTCTAATGGAAGGCGGAAACGTGCATGGGACCGGGACTGTGAAGTTGAATTTTGGAAGTATCGCTGCATGGGAGCTTCAAAGCCTGAAAAAATTGAGACTTTGAAGTCAGTTCTTGACCTCCTAAGAAAGAATGTGGAGGGCTCAGAGAGGGGTCCAACATCTGAATCCCAGGCATCGAACCCTATTCTTTCCAGATTGTATTTAGCAGATACATCTGTTTTCCCTCGGAAGGATGATATAATGCCCATATCAGCACTTAAAACCACAGGTAGTTCTGAGCAGAGCAGAGAACAACACACTGCTTTTGGAAAAACTTCTGTACCATCTCTTGATCATACTGTAAAAAGTACAGAAGCAAACAAGGTTTCATCAAAGGTTGGTGTTCTATCAACTGAGCTTAAAGGAGCCAAGACAAGTGTTTTGAACTCAAAAGGTACTGCTACTAGTAAAGCTGATTCCAACAGTGGTTCGGAAGGGTCTTCAACAAGTAATTCTAGAGTTGAATTGCACAAGGAAGTGGTTGCAAAGTCTGATGATGTAAAGGCTGATAAAAGGAAATTGGCCCTGGCAGTGCTTGCAAGGAAAAGGGCTGCAGAGAGCAAAAATGGAACACAGGAAAGACAGGAGGACAATGCGGTGCTTAAAGGAAACTATCCCTTGCTAGTATGTGGGGACAAAATATTTTGTTTAACAATTTTCTGCGAACTGGTTTTTTGATATCTGAACTCTTTGTTGTAAAAACATTCTCATTTTTCCTTTTTCCCCTTCTGATTGCTGCAATCAGGCTCAGCTACCACCGGATATGAGGCCATCACCGGCACCCAGTCGGCATAATAAAATCCCCATATCTGTTAGGCAGGTATATAGTGCCTTGCGTTGCATCTTTGCTTTCTCACGACCAGGCTTGAGTCTCTTCTTTTTTTTCTTTTTTTTTCTTTTTTTAAGTAGTATTCCCTTTCCTCTTTTAATCTTTGGGTACAAAAATTAGATAAGTGTAGCTGGAGGTCTAAATCATTTATTGTACAGGCACAGCTTTACCGCCTTACAGAGCACTTCTTAAGAAAAGCAAATCTGCCAATCATTTGCAGAACTGCAGAAACAGAGTTGGCTGTTGCTGATGCAATTAATATTGAAAGAGAGGTTGCTGATAGGTCAAACAGCAAAGTAGTATATCTGAACTTGTGCTCCCAGGAGATATTGCATCGGTCAGATGAAAGTAGGTGTGTTAGAGCCAAAGAATCAGATACTTCATCCCCTTCTGAAATATCTGTTAATAGGCAAGACCAAGGTTCTGATGCGTGTTCAACAGACCCCATGGTTGTTGAAGCACTCAGAAATGCAGGCCTTTTGTCTGATTCCCCTCCAGCTAGTCCACAACATAAAACTGAGGTTCCTGATGAGGTAGATGATTCCTCAGCAAAAATCACGGAAGAGGAGCCTGATAATGTATTTGAAATGGATTCTCATTTGGAAGCAGATATTTATGGTGATTTCGAGTATGATCTAGAAGATGAAGATTATATTGGTGTTACTTCTGAAAAGGCTCCTCAGGTACAACCTGAAGGTGGCGTGTCAAAAATGAAAGTAGTTTTCTCCACTGTTAGCAAAGAGAGGTCAAAACCAAATAACCTTGCAGATTCAGAGGATCATGAGAACTTGGGGAAATTTGTGGTGCCCGATGATTCTTCCTGCTTGCTGAAAAATAACAATGATGCTGTTATCAAATGCTCAACTGTGGATGATGGGACTGATAGGTCTTGTGCTGTTCTGGAATCCGTACATGCTGAGGAATGTGAAGAGCTTTCCATTGCAGAATGTGAAGAATTATATGGTCCAGACAAAGAGCCACTGGTTAACAAATTTCCGGAAGCATCCCAAAAGATATATGGGTGGGTTGATGCAGAAGTTCCAGCAGAGAAACCTGCTACTAAAGATAATGAAAAGCATGTATTGCATCATATAGTAAATGCATCTGAATCTGGAATTCAGAGCAAGGAAGGAAATAAAGTTATTGACACGCCTGGTCATGGCTCATCTGGTAGAGATGGTTCTGCAGACCAAATTCAAACAGGTGAAAATGTTAAAATGAAAGATAAGAAATCAGAGGCGGACAAGCAGTCCGATGGTGCTAATCATGTATCCAAGAAGGTACTACATAATGCATCTTTATTTATTTATTTATTTTTTTTCATCTTCCCTGATGCATGCGATGTAGAGTTCTTGGTAACTACAGTATCAATTTCACAAAACTTAGGACCATGGAAAGTCTTTTGTATGTTAGGGCTTGTTTTCTTTGCAGATTTGCATTCTGCTGCTCATACTGTCTAATGCTTTGTAGGTGGAGGCATACATCAAAGAACATATCCGGCCACTCTGTAAGAGTGGTGTGATAACGCCCGTGCAGTACAGGTGGGCCGTGGCAAAAACCACCGATAAAGTTATGAAATACCACTTAAATGCCAAGAATGCTAATTTCTTAATCAAGGAAGGTGAGAAGGTAAAGAAACTTGCTGAGCAATACATTGAGGCAGCCCAGCAAAAGGAAAAAGGTGATCCTTTATGATGACATTCATTTCCACTTTCATTTAATTCCTTGGACCCTCCACCCCCACTTTGTCTTTGGTCGGTAAAATGTGGACAGCTTAGGCCTGCCTACAAATCATACAATCTAACAAGAAGGTGGCACATGCATTGTTAAATCGAGCATTCGAGGTAAACAAAACTTGATTACTAGGCCTCCCTTGGATGCCTATTTGCCCTCGTGGTCATAGCTCGTGATTTATGCTTGCTGAATTTATGTTGGGCCAACGCAAGTTGTCGAGAAAATTAAAATTAATGCCGAGATGTTTTCATTGTCGACGATGGTGACATGTGCTAAACGTAACGTTGTTAGAGCATGGATGGCGTTTGTTCCTCTTTAAACCAACTCAAGAAACGCATTTGCCAATTTCACTATTGTTCAGTTATTTACTTATTTAGTTAATGGGTTGTTTTACATTTTTGTACTTTTGCTAAGCACTCCGTTGATATTTGAAATGATTTATATAAAAAAAGAAAAAACAAAATTTAATCTATACCTATAAAAAATGAGATAATTTGAACTTTCTAGATGCGTCTTATGAATTAATTGTATAAATTTCATGGTTATAGATAAATTTCTTTATTGTGAATTGAACCGAATGGAATGTTTGAATCCCAACTTGAAACTAAAATGAAATTGAATTGAATCTCAAAATGAAAATTAAAACAATAAAAATAAACTAAAAACAAGAGAGAAAAAGTTAGAAGGCATCGTAAACAAAGATGATAAATAGTGAAGGGTAGAAGTATTAATCAAATATACAAAAACCGAATTGGAAAAGCAGGATAAAATAATTTTATTTTACAAGAGAAGGAAAAAAAAAATGTGAATTACCCAAAAAGGAAAAGCTTTCAAAATAATCATAGGTGGGCTGAGCTTGTTATATTTAAAGAAAAGGGTAGGCTTAGCTTATTGAAGCCCGTCACGCATGACCCAAATCTGTTTGCTCTTTTGGATCCCGGATCCGGATAAGCTGAAACCTGAAAAACAACAATCGGTTATCAACTTCTTATTTCTTCTTTCTCGTTTTAAGCTTTTAATTTATCAAAAACCCTTGTTGGATAAACCCTATTCTGAGATTTTGCTGCATGAAACTGATGGTGAATATTGCTTTATTCCAATGCCCCTTTCGTAAACCCTAATGCTCTCCGAATTTGCTGAAAGAAATGACTACCGTTGATAGTCTAATCTCAGCTAGGGTTCATTTTCCAAAACGCTACTCCACTCCTATCAGATCAATCCCCAAACGCATAAAGCCCTTGAATTTAACCCGGAATTCCCGACCAAGAACTTCATTTCTTCACCGATCTTTCACGGTTCTATGCGAATTACAATCCTCACAGTCCGGTGGTGACAGTAGGAAGCCCAAAGGGGATGATTTTGTGACTAGGGTTTTGGAGCAAAACCCTAGCCAGGTAGAACCCAGGTATCTCGTTGGCAACAAGATTTACACCTTGAAGGAAAAAGAGGATTTAAGTAGAGGTGACGATCTGGGTTTGATTGAAATTTTGAAGAAAAAATTGAATACAAAAGCAAAATCGAAAAATGAAACCAATAAGGGTGAAAAAGAGAGTGAAACGAGTAGTGAAAATGAGAACGTCTATTTGAAGGATATTTTGAGGGAGTATAAAGGGAAGCTTTATGTACCCGAGCAGATTTTTGGGGCAGAGTTATCAGAGGAGGAGCAATTCGAGAAGAATTTTGAGGAATTGCCCAAAATGAGTTTGGAGGATTTTAGGAAAGCTATGAAGAGTGACAAGGTTAAATTGTTGACTTCCAAGGAGGTTTCTGGTGTTTCTTATGTTGGTAGGTATAGGGACTTTGTTGTGGATTTGAAGGATATTCCTGGTGACAAGAGCTTGCAAAGGACTAAATGGTGAATATTAATATGGCTCTCAATTTTTTCAAGTTGTATTTCTCTGTAGTTCTCTGTAATATATCTATGTTGTTTTTGTTATCTTTGTAGGGCAATGAGGTTAGATGAGATTGAAGCTCAAGCTCTTTTAAGCGAGTACACTGGACAACGATATGAAATTGAGAGGCACATGACGGTGATCAATCATTTAACTGCTCTTTCATTCTCTAGTTACGCATGAAATTGCTGCCTATGACTATTTTATAGATTAAAGTACCGGGTGGCTTTAAGGATGCTATAATTTGAAAGCCATGGGGCATGGATAGTTCACGATGTGCCTGTGTTTGATGTATCTATGCCTTGGTTTTTTATGATAGCCATAGACGAAAGCATACACCTAAGAATTTAATTGAAGTGAAAATGGTGAAGTTTACATCGACATAGCTTGATCATTGTTCCTGTTATACTAACTGCCTTGGTTACTTGAGTCATATGTAATATTAGTATGTGGAATTCTGTTAGTATTATTTTTTATTTAATATTAAGGCTATATCTTTCCTTGGTATTTTGTGGAAAAACAGTGTGCAGAATGCAGATCACTGTGCATGTCATGGGCATAGAAGCATGTTTGGTGCTTGGGTATTGGGTGTCTGTATCTTTTTGTTCATTATTAATCTCTACCACTTAAACTTGTGATGCAGTCTTGGGTGGGTAAAGTACCAGAGTATCCACATCCAGTGGCATCTTCCATATCCAGCAGAATGATGGTAGAGCTTGGAATGGTGACTGCTGTAATGGCTGCTGCAGCAGTTGTTGTTGGAGGGTTTCTAGCAGCTGCTGTGTTTGCTGTCACCAGTTTTGTCTTTGTAACAACCGTATATGTTATATGGCCCATAGTGAAACCATTTGTTAAACTTTTTCTAGGTATCATCTTCGGTATATTAGAGAGGATTTGGGATAATCTTGTTGATGTGTTCAGTGATGGGGGGATTTTCTCCAAGTTGTATGAATTTTACACTTTTGGTGGTGTATCTGCTAGTCTTGAGATGCTAAAACCAATCACAGTTGTCCTTTTAACCATGGTTCTTCTTGTCCGTTTCACACTTTCAAGAAGACCCAAGAACTTCAGGAAATGGGTAAACACTGCTCATCTCTGCCAATTTTATTGTTGAACATGGTTTGTTTATTGCAAAGAGTACGGAAATAATACTGTTTATGAAATGGCAGGATCTATGGCAAGGCATTGATTTTTCTCGATCTAAAGCCGAAGCTCGTGTTGATGTTAGTCTTGAAATTTACTCGTTCATCTTTTTTTACCAGAGTTCTGTATTGTTTTTCTAAAGCTACTTTGAAAGTTTATTCTTTCAGGGTTCAACTGGAGTTAAGTTTAGTGACGTGGCAGGCATAGATGAAGCAGTTGAGGAACTTCAAGAGGTGTCCATTTTTATATTTGGAAAATAGATGAAAGAGAAGGATGATTCCCTGTTTGACTTGTGCAAATTTCCTCTCTTTTTTCTTTTCCATTTCTCATCATCTATGTTATACATACATATACATATATATAATCTATATTTTTGTATGAGTCTTCTGTTATAATTAATGATGCCTTGTTAATTCTTAACATATTTTTATTAGTTGGTGAGATATTTGAAGAATCCAGAACTATTTGATAAGATAGGAATCAAGCCTCCTCATGGGGTTCTTCTGGAGGGCCCCCCAGGATGTGGCAAGGTTAGTTTACATTAGCAGGTCTGCAAAATGTGCTATGGACTTTCCTTTGTGTGAATTATTTCTTACTTTTCCAGACCTTAGTTGCCAAGGCTATAGCTGGTGAGGCAGGTGTTCCATTCTACCAAATGGCAGGCTCTGAATTTGTAGAAGTTTTAGTCGGTGTGGGTTCTGCTCGTATCAGGGATCTGTTTAAGAGAGCCAAGGTGATAATTCTTTTAGTTTTTTATATATGATTCATATTGCAGCATGTAGCTGTTAATCATGATGCAGTTATGGTAATCTTGATTCCATATTTTGACACTTCATCTTGAAGAAACTTGTTGGGGGTCGATAATAAATTGAGAAAACAGAGAAAATCTCGGAGACTTTTGGGGCACCTATGAAATCAGCTTACTGTATTTTCTCTGCGTTATTGGTTTTTATGTCATCAGTGCAGATTCCTTTTATTTACAAATGCTTGGTGTTGTTATGTGCTTTGCGTTAATTGTTGAGAAATTTGTCATTTCTCTTTGCAGGTAAATAAACCTTCGGTTATATTCATTGATGAAATTGATGCGTTAGCAACTAGGTATGGTAATCTTGTCGCGACTCCGTCTTTTCTTTTTTTATGTGGAAATAACTTGCTGACACCACACCATTGTTGACATCTTCTGTGAAGGCAAATGAAATATAAGCTTTGCAGATATTAGTTTGTAACTAAGCCGATAATAATTTTCATCTGATTTAAACCAAGTGATTGGAAATGTAATATAATGGGTTAGCTTTTATGGTATTTTATAAGACACTGAGAATAGGCCAGACTCGAAGTCTTTGACAGCACCAGTTTCATAGCAATCATGGGTAGGAAGATGACCAATTGACCTCGGATAGAGTTAGTAGCCAGGAGAAAAAAATTAGTGGTCTTTAAGGTCATGTTTGAATAATTTTGAGTTATTTTCTCTTTCTTTCTATCTGATCAGGCGTCAAGGGATTTTCAAGGAATCAACAGACCACCTGTATAATGCAGCCACTCAGGAGCGGGAAACTACGTTGAATCAGCTATTAATAGAGCTTGATGGGTTTGATACTGGAAAAGGTGTTATATTCTTAGCTGCTACAAATCGTAGAGATTTGTTAGATCCCGCTCTTCTCCGACCAGGTCGTTTTGACCGCAAGGTTTATTTCCTTCACTTGATTGCAAATGTAATTAGTTAACACATCTTATCGATAGATAAATATATATAAAAAAATATTAAGCAATTCTGGCATTTATTATAAAGGCTTTCTTGATGGTTGAAGTGTGACATTTTGTTTGTTGCTCGAGATTGTAATTTTCTCAGAGTGGTATCCTGCCTCACAGTCACATATATTTCCTCTTTTGCACGTATGCTATGCACTCTCTGTTGGTTGGATCCATCATAGTTGAATGTCTTCTGGAAGATTCTCTGTTGTTTTTATTTTCCTGGCATTAGTTTTTTATCTTTTGCCCTTGGTGGTTTTTATGTAGATAAGAATTCGTCCTCCAAATGCTAAGGGGCGATTGCAAATTTTGAAAATTCATGCAAGCAAAGTGAAGATGTCAGAGTCTGTTGATTTGTCTTCTTATGCAAATAACTTGCCTGGTATGGCAATCAACTTGAGGATTTTTCTTAATTTTCTAATTTGATAACTGAAATAATGTATTTCTTAATCAAATGCATGGAAACAAGGTTGACTCGACTAGTTGGTTTTTATTTTAATAGCCAAAATAATGTATTCTCTTAATAGGATGGACTGGAGCAAAATTGGCTCAACTAGTCCAGGAGGCTGCTCTGGTGGCTGTTAGGAAAGGGCATGAATCAATTCTTCAGTCGGATATGGATGATGCAGTAGACCGACTAACTGTGGGACCTAAGCGTGTTGGTATTGATTTGGGTCATCAGGGACAGTGTCGTAGAGCAACTACTGAAGTTGGAGTTGCCATGACTTCTCATCTGCTTAGGCGATATGAAAATGCAGAAGTTGAATGCTGTGACCGCATCTCAATTGTTCCTCGTGGTCAGGTGCTACCTGTTTCCTTATTTTCCGTCTTCTTTTCATTTTTACTGTTTCCTTCTTTGATGGAAGTTGATTTCAGTGTTTGGCTATCGTGCATGCTTATAACATCGCCTATAAGTTAGACAAAACAAGAGCAAACCATTGCTTGACAGACTTAGGGGCAGAGCTAAATGGTCCACTGCCAGAGCTGTTGCAATGTTTCAAGTGATTATTAACATTTATTGTTGGCAATAAACTGTATCAAGTGATTTATGCAGACACTGTCACAAGTTGTGTTTCATCGGCTTGATGATGAATCATACATGTTCGAGCGCCGACCACAGCTATTGCATCGCCTTCAGGTGTGGGTTCAAGCTAGCAGTTATAGTTTGACTCTATGAGCTCGTCTGGATTTTGTCAATATTCTTAATACGAGTCATTGTTTATGTAAAGGTTTTTCTTGGGGGGAGAGCTGCAGAAGAGGTCATTTATGGGCGGGACACCTCAAAGGCATCACTTAACTACCTTGCTGACGCATCTTGGCTTGCTCGCAAAATTTTAACCATGTTAGTTGTTTAAAAACTACCGCATGCTTTGAATCTTTCTCCCTGTGGAAAATGGTGTTAAGATAAGGTCTTTTATGTCCTCTTCCATCAGATGGAACTTGGAGAATCCAATGGTCATACATGGAGAACCACCACCTTGGAGAAAGAAAGTTAAATTCGTAGGCCCACGTCTAGACTTTGAAGGATCTCTTTACGATGACTACGGCCTGATTGAACCCCCCGTCAACTTCAATATGGATGATGAAATCACAAAGAGGAGTGAGGAACTACTATGCGATATGTATGGAAGGACGGTTTCTCTTCTTAGGAGGCACCATGCCGCTTTGCTCAAAGCAGTGAAGGTAATTCGATTTGCAACATTAGCTGCTACACACATTATGTTCATTTGAAATGAACGAGCTGGTATCTTTAGTACTAAAGAGGTTTCATAGTCCCATGATTGATTAGAAACAAGTCTACCCTTAGCCTCCGGGAAAAAGAAAAGTTTCATTTTGGTTAAGTTTTTTTTTATTCACTTGTGTGGATTGCTGAGCTGCTGTGCTATAAAATGGATGGGCTCTGTTTTCTACAGGTTCTTCTCAATCAAAAGGAGATCAATGGAGATGAAATTGACTTCATTTTAAACAAGTATCCTCCTCAAACTCCATTGAGTCTTGTTTTGGAAGAGAAAAACCCAGGCAGTCTGCCTTTTACCAAGCAGGAACAAGAACAAGAACGAGAACGTGACTTAGAGCAAGTGCTGCTAACTCATTCAAGATCTGAAACACTTTGAATACGGCGGCGGATGCAGAATATGGGCTTTTTTAGTTTTCATGGTACATTATGGAAAAAGATAATTTGAAGAGAGAAAATATGCATTTTCTTCATTTTCATTGAGTTCTCTCTTCTTTTTCCTTTTTTTTTTAAAAATATTTTATTCAAGATTTTCAACTTAGTAACCAAAGGAATTCATTCACTTTCTAATTATTATATTTGATTAATGGCTAATAATGATAATGCTTGGAAAGCGCTTTATCACAGCTCAATGATGCCTGCCGATGGGAACCAACAGATAGTTCATGCATAACAGAAGATGAAGAGTTAAGACAAGTGATAATCTTAGTACTAGCTTCAAAACTTACTACCAGTAATTTATTATCAAAAGCAAGTTGCTTGAAATTTCTTTGCCACCTCAGTTTTGGGTATTTTGTGGAAAACAGGTTTTAGTCTTTTTATGATTTCTTTGCCCCCTAATTAATATAATTTTGGCTTTATATCTACACGAACATTTCAACAATTTTTGACATGGATGTTAAATGTGAATTGAAGGTGGATTCACAGGCGTTGAATGATTTTTAGGATCCAAAAGTGGCTCAACCCGAAGGGGGGTTCAGAAAATTTAAGGAATGTCTGGGTGATCATAAATCTTTCACGTTAGAAACGATAATAGATTGCTGACGGGGGCAAATCTCGAATGTGAAAGGTTTCGATTAGTCGATACCTGAGCCATTTTAAGTGAATAGAAACTTGCCATAAAAGGTTCCATGGTCTAGTGGTCAGGACATTGGGCTCTGATTCCTGTAACCCGAGTACAAATCTCGGTGGAACCTAAATCAATTTTTTTTGCTTAGAACGTTGCTCGTGGTTGGCTGTTATCCATTTCTTTTGTGAACGAACACACACTGCAATTCAACAAAAGAGGGAAGAATGGCTCAGCAGTCAGCCACACCACCTCCGTCTCATCAGGCCTCCTCCTCCCAATACCCTCGCTCCGCCATTTGACTCCATAACGTTCATCAAGTACAAGTATCCATTTAAGCCTACCATCCATCTCTCCATTGTGATGCTTCAACTACTGGTACTTCCTTGCTTCACCAAATCACATTCCAGTCCGGTCAGAATCTTCCACCATTGCAGTTGAAGACCTTACTTACAGGGACCATGATTTTTTGTACAAACTTCGACATCAATTTGTCGGCTATCTTAAATGTTGATGAATGTATGGTTCTACTAATGTAAGGTAACTTGAAAGTCTAACCAGAGACCTGAATTTTAATGTTAAAACTCTCCAACCTTCATAGGCCAAGGCCCTTTTAAATCCCTTGCAACAGTCAACTAGTTCACTATCAATTAAAATGGCCTATGCAGCATAAAAATTAAGGACAGAATAATCTCCATTGTTAGTACATCATGTTATTTGGTTGCAATAAAAAAATTCGGTATTGAGTGAGAGAAACTGTAAGGATCTCTGGAAACTAACTCATTATAGCTGCTTGAAGACTTTGATTCTTTGCTATTCAGTACATGTAGAATCCTATATAAGCGAGGATGGGTCCTTTTTTCCTTTAAAAACATGTGAAGACTGACGATCTATCATCATTTTCGTCTATAATATCAAGAATAATTCCCAAATATAATAAATCCAATGCCAAATGGAACCCCCAAAATTTTGGGCTGATGAACTTTATCTTGAATGGTTTATTCCTACGGGTTCTAATGTAACTATCATCTTTACACTTCCCAGCAGATTACTGGCATCGGCTAAGTTGTTTATGGACAGCTAAAATCCAAATCCTATGCATCAAGAATGCGCGAAACAATGACGGTAATATCATCTCGTTTTCCACCAATATGACTTTTCCCAGCCAAAATAGAAGCCTGCATAAATGGAGTGACAGCTTCTTTATCCATGGAAAGGTGGTAAGCTTGTTGAGCCACCGGCCAGGCAATCTCCTCTGGGTGTAAACCTTGTTCAATCCCTGTTGATGCAGCCTCCAATATCTGACTTTCGGACAAGTTGTCAAATAATCCATCAGTTCCAGCTATAATAACATCTCCTGGTTCTACTGCAAGCTTGATTACCTGCGTGGAAGGAATATAAATTAAAGATATTGTAAACTTGACATGATAATTGTTTAAACTTCAGGTAATCGACAATTTAATTTTACCAGTGCCTGCCAGGGTTGATTGGAATTTGCAAAATTTCCAAGCTGATATGGATAATTGAAAGAGTATTGCTGAATTGGGGATTTGTATATGGCTGCACCTTGTCTGATCAGCATAAACCCGCTGTCTCCCATATTAACGGCATGCAACATCTATCAGATTCATTAGTTTTGTAAGCTTCAATTAGAGCTTTATAACCAAATTAACATGATTTCTGCAACAACAAAAGAAAAAAATATATATATTTTTTTTAAGAACACACATTGTCATCCTGAAGGGTTATGATGCAAGCTGTTGATGATCCCTCAACTTTGGTCATCCTGAAGGCCTCATCCAAAACCTTCATCGGATCAACCTGCTTGACAGGCTGTGTCAGGCTAGCCAGAAGAGCGTTGTTCATGAGTTCCCTGGCGTATAATCCAGCATCGACACCCTGGCTGATCCAACTACCCACGCCGTCAGCCAGTCCGATCGTCTGCTTCTCTTCGCAGATAAAATGGCCGTCATCACCCTGCAGCCTTGAATCTCTATCTTTGGCTATATAAAACGACCCAGAGAGCATCATCAAGTTTCCCTTTTGAATACCAACCCTAAAACCCAAAAAAAAAAAGAAAGAAGATTGTGAGCACGGAATTCAGTTGGCTTTTGTTTTTCCCAATCAATATTGAACACAGAAAACCTGGGTGGGGGATTTTGGTAATCGAGGGGCCTACGCTTTTTTGTCCCCATTTGGATTCTTTACAACTTGAAGATTAAAAATAAAAATGACCGAAGGTTGAAGTCCATATTCCATACCTATCACCGTCAGGCCTCATGGTTTCTTCAGAATTTGATTGTTGAAGTATTAAAACGACGTGGCGTGGGATGTCTTTGTCTACCAAACGTTCAAAACTAGGTTATTGGGAAGCCAGAGATTTTGAGTGAAGACTATCAGTGAAAGAAATCCATTTATAAGTAGTGCTAGTAATTGTTTCCTCTTTTTTTTTTTTAATTACTTTATGGAGGAGTAGTAGTAATTTTTTGGTAGTTGGTACTTCCCAAGGAGGAGCTTTTTACCTTTGTTTTGAGATAGGGGGAGTTTATTATGTGTTATTCTTACTCCAAATTAGATGAAAAAAGCCCGATACTTAGCCAGCAAGTCTCCTAATG
>JBBYHL010000021.1:8205072-8216678 GCA_038381835.1 Adansonia madagascariensis
GTTCTTCTGAGAACCCATCGGACCGATTGGACCAAACCTGATGTTATTGTTAATGCTACTGGATCCAATTTTCCATCTATCGTTGTTGAAAGAATTGAAATCAGAGACATTTGGCTTCGAGTTGTGAACAGAATTAACTTCACCACTTACGGTGACATCAAAATTCCTCCTTTCATCAGGCCTCTTAGAAACATAGTTATTACTCCATATCGAATCGTTGAGCGAAAGATTACCCAAGTTCGAATTTTGGACCCTAAGTTGATCACTGAATTGCCAAAAAGATTGCTGGTTCTTCTCCATAATCAAACTCCAATTTCCCTTTCACAACCTTCAAAAATCGAGGAAACTAATATCTGGGTATCAAAGATAATTGAATTTGACAATAATATATATATATATATATATTTATCTATGTAAGTAAGAACTACGATAAAGTGGGTGTGGTTATGGAATCTAAGATTAGTTTAAAAGAGGGGAAAAGAAATATAGATGCAAAAGCTGACAGTGGGAGTGCAAGCAAAAGAAAATGAATTTGATAAGAGAGAAAACTAGGCGAAGAGGGAAGTGTTAAATAAGGGGAAATTAGATTAAAGTGGAAATGGGAAATTTCTTGGAAAGTGGATTGGGGACACTCTCAAGCTCTAAGCGGGGAGAGATTACTTGAGTGCGACCTTGTCAAAGTGGGAAGTTAGTGTGAGATACAGATAATTAAAAGAATTATTGTTTGATTTGTAGTAAAATTTTTTAATTTAATATATAAAATTAAAATATTATTATATATTTTATTTATTTAAATTTTTTAAATATATATTTAAGATACGTCATAGGAAATTAAAAATTTTTATTAGCGTGTCAAATAATTTTTTTAACTAAAAATGCTTAAATTTATATCAAACTTTTGAGATTCAATTTTACAAAATTATCTCATATATATCATATTTATGAGTAAAAGAAAATAAATGAATAAATGGGAGAAAATTACTAAACAAATAAAGAAAAGTCTAACTATTTTATCAAATTATTAATTGAAAAAAATAAATAAAGATGATTTTTAAATTATTAATATAATTGAATATATTTATTTTTTATTTTATTTTAATTTATTTTATAAATTATCTAATTGAATTCATATTATCTAACTTGCTACACTAATTCAATTAATATATCAATAAAAATACTATATTTTATAAAAGATATATTTAAAATAATGAATAAATTAATATAGTAAAAATAATTGATAATTTTAGATTTATTTACAAAGTCTAGATATTACATCACCATAAAATAAAAATTTTTGGACTTTTAATTTGGGTTTCTTAGTTCTTTCACCATCTTTTTTCCAATGTGACAATTTTCCTTTCTAATTTTTTGGCTTTGTGAAAAATTTTTGTCTCCTTGGGTGAACAAGGGCAAAAAACGCGGTTTGACGTGGCGGAAGAGGAAAGGGCTTCTAGAAGGTCTTCCGGGCGGTTAATTGATGGTGGCGTTTTGTTTATTTATTTATTTATGTTATTTCTGTTGAGTTCTTATTCAAATTTTGATTTGATTTGAGAATTGTCTTTGCTTAGGTGTTAAGGCTTGAAAAAGGCCAATTTTTTCTGGTTTGCGAAGGGTTTTTTTTGTCTTTTTCTTTTATGCGGTGAGAATTGGGGGCTCACAAGTGTGTCCACTGTTTTCTACACGTGGAGTAAGGTTTTTGGTTGGCCCTTTTCTTTTTTTTCTTCTAAGAAATTTTTTTTGAGAAAAATGGATTGTGCAACTTTTGCAAGTTTCTCACTTTAAATCCAAGCATCCTATGCTTTACCAAACAGACGCAGAGTTTGGTGGTAATAGCAAAGTGGTAAGATTAGTCATGAACTCATGATTTGATTGATTAATGCATATACGATGCTAGGAACTTACACATTCTAATATTTTATCCGCAAGCAAAAAAGGGATGGTGGTTATTCTAATGTTAGGATATGCATTTTTATTTTAATTTCTATTCTTAAATTTTTATTTTTTAAAAATATTTATATTTAATACATATTTAAATATGAATAAAAATATAATTTTAAAAGTATTAAGTATATCAATACTGAACACATATGTATATCTTATATTTATTTTAATTCAATGTAAATAATAATTTTGTATAATATTTTAATCAATTTTACGTATAGCTAAATCGTAATTGATTAATTGTGATATAAATATTTTTTTATTTTTGGTTAATGCTTAATTGAGTTTTTGGGCCCAATTATCTCAATTATACCGATAGTCCAACATTTTGAGCCAGAAAGGAAGAATCCTAGAAGTCCGACAATTCAAAATCCCACTCGTTCTAGAATGGATCTAGTGCTCAACTACACTAGCTCAAGCTAGTCCATTAAGAAACCAAGCAACACATTATTAATAATTACTATTATTAACAAAGGGAGATCAAAATGTAAAAATGTTTGACCAAGTTGCAACAATTTTGTTGCCAAAGTTAAAATTCATCATTAACCTTTTTACAAAAGAATGGGTAAGATTAGGAAAAGTTAACTTTGGTACACCCGAAAAGAAAAAAAAGGAAAATTTTCATTATTAATCATTCATTGATGTTTTTCTAAAGGCTAAATGTTTAATTTTGGTGGTCCATTGCTTACATAATAGTGAAACTTTTAATTTGAGCCACAAGAAAGTTCAAAGCTTTGAAATTTAACAGATAAAGATACTAAAATAAAAAATGTGCAACATGCGTTGTCAAAATCACATGATATATTGAAATATGTTCTTCGACATGTTGTTTTTTATAATTTAAGAAAGATTCATCTCTTTCTATGTTTAAATCTATTCTACATGAAAACATTTTAAACAAGCAAGACAGATGATTAATGCATGATATTTGAAATTTCTCTCTTTTTTTTTTTTAGGGTTTAACTAGGTTGTTTATGGTAGATTTGGGCTTGCAGTCGAAAGATTGGACCAAATGAAGCTTGGTATCAGCCCATAAATACATCTTAGCTCAAAACAAAGCTCATGACATATTTGTGTGTGTATATATATAGGGTTACATGTCTCAATGACTAGTATGGAGGTGTTCATGGCCTAGTGTGACTCAAAAAATTTGTTTTTCTCTACTCAAGTTGAGCTAAGTTTAGAATAGCCCAAAAGTCAATTTTCAATATTAAAAATTAAAATTATTTTTTTATATTAATATTTATAATTAATTTTAATTTAATTAAAATTAAAATTTTTATTATTTAAATAATAATCTCAATCGAATTAAATTAATTTAAATATAATATTATCCTGTCTAATAACGATCAGATATAGTCTGGCTGCTTTCAGCCATAAAAAACTGAAAAAGTAGGCAGGGCCAGGAAATAAAGCATCAACCGAAGCAACGGTTAGGCGGTTGGCATTGATGTGCCAGGACATATGATTCAAGTGGTAGGTTGTTTTGGGTAGTTAAGCGGCTAAAATAAAATGAGCTACACCACTGTTTCACTTTGGTCCTATCGCCATGTTTTTTGTTTCAATGCCTAAAAAAAAACACAAGCTTGGTGGCGGATTCTACAACCTAAATTTTGACAAGCAAAACAAAAGCTGTTCCTTTGTTGTTAACTCTTTCCACTGACAGCCCAAAGTCCTTTCTCAATCTCTTCACCATTACTTTTTTATTTTCTTCCTTTCTCTTTCTAATATATCTATCAAATCACAGCACCTGTGATCAAGAGAGTTAAAGAGAGAAACAGAAAGAGAGAGTTGGCGGAGAGATAATGGCAGGCATTGCTACTGGTTCTTGTTCTTCAGGCTTGCTGTTTAGAAACAGAGAAGCGAGTGCCAATGGAGCTTCCCTGGCTCAGTACAATGGGCTCAGAGCTATGGAGAGCATGCAGTTAGCTTCAGCTGGGACTAAACCAAACGGCTTCATTTCTTGTTCAGGTTTTTTGGCCTTCGGTTATTGAGTTCTCTCATGGGCTTTTGACAAATATCATTAATTAATACTAAGAGCCAGGAGATTCATGTGGACAAATAATTAGTTTGACCAAGAATAATGAATATCATAATCCCAGTTTTAAAAGTTGTTCAATTTTGCTTGATTCCTTGACACATCGCATGAAATGTAGCCAATGTTACCCGGACACCTTGTAGTTGCTTCTTTGACTTCTCGCCAAAGTCAGGATCTGTATTTTTGCTTGTAGAAGTCAATACTAGATATCTTATGATAGATTATTGCACTATGCAGTAATTCCACAACCGATTTTTTTTTTTTACAGCAAAGAAATTCGTACCTAAATTGCTAACTTCTATCTTGGATGTAATTTATGTTGTTCCGACATTTTATTTTTATTGAAGTACTTGTGTCTGATAGATATTTGAACATAGATATAGAAATATGCCTCTCTAAAAAACTTTCAAGTATACAAAAAAACTTAAAAAAATTAAATGTCTCTGTGTCAAATATATATTCATATCTGACACTCACATGTAAATCTATGCAACATGGGTCCTAATCATTGAAGTTCTGATTTAGTCTCTTTTTTTTTTTTTTTTTTTTTCAGCTCCGAAATGCAGAACAATCAGGGCCATGGCATCGCCAACAGTCTCAGCTCCCAAAAGAGAAAAAGATCCTAAAAAACGAATAGTCATAACAGGAATGGGTCTAGTCTCAGTTTTTGGTAGTGACATTGATAACTTCTATAGCAAACTTCTTGAAGGAGAGAGTGGCATCACACAAATTGATAGGTTTGATGCTGCAAATTATTCAGTCCGGTTCGCGGGTCAAATTCGTGATTTTTCTTCTAAAGGATACATTGATGGGAAGAATGATCGCCGTCTTGATGATTGCTGGAGGTACTGCTTAGTTGCTGGAAGAAGGGCCCTGGATGATGCCAACCTTGGCTCTGAAGTCCTCAAGAAAGTAAGCCTCAACTCTTTTTGTTTTAAACTATCTAGTTTTGCATGTCGCATTAGATTAGACAAGAACTGATAGAACCTTTCTGTTCTTATGTCACGATAGTTGGACAAAACCAGAATCGGGGTGCTGGTTGGTACTGGCATGGGAGGCCTGACAGCTTTCAGTAATGGAGTGGAAGCTCTTATTCAAAAGGGATACAAGAAGATCACTCCATTTTTTATCCCTTACTCTATCACCAACATGGGATCAGCATTGTTAGCTATAGATACTGGCTTAATGGGACCTAATTATTCCATTTCAACTGCTTGTGCAACTGCAAATTACTGCTTTTATGCAGCTGCAAATCACATCAGAAGAGGTGAAGCCGACATCATGGTAGCCGGTGGGACTGAGGCGGCTATCATGCCGACTGGGATTGGTGGGTTTATAGCTTGTCGGGCATTGTCTCAAAGAAATGATGAACCTAAGAGGGCATCGAGACCCTGGGACAAGGATCGTGATGGTTTTGTTATGGGAGAAGGCTCTGGTGTACTGGTAATAATAAGTGAAATGACATTTTGTTTTTGAGTTTGGTTGTATAGGCACTTGGTATCTCTAGCATTTGCGAAATGGCCGATTCTTACATGATTCTTCCTTGCATACAGATAATGGAGAGCTTGGAACATGCTATGAAAAGAGGAGCTAACATAATTGCAGAATACTTGGGAGGTGCTGTAACTTGCGATGCTCATCATATGACTGACCCACGTTCCGATGGTCTAGGAGTTTCATCCTGCATAACCAAAAGTTTAGAGGATGCTGAAGTTTGCCCTGAAGAGGCAAGAACACTCATTTAACTACCCTTGAAATTTGAACAATTGGCAACGAAGAAACCTGAACAGACTTTCTAATATAAACATTTGTTAAACCATTGATCTGCAGGTAAACTATGTAAATGCTCATGCAACATCGACACTGGCAGGAGATTTGGCCGAGGTTAATGCCATCAAAAAGGTGTTCAAGGACACTTCTGAGATAAAGATGAATGGGACAAAGGTGAGAAAAATTAAATATTCTACCTTCATTCTTCTTTCCCCCCTAAATTCCATGGAATATAAGGTTCAATTCAAAGCAAAAGGAATCAAATTAATGAGATTCCTTGCACAAGTGAAGATCAGAATTTTTGAAGAGAACTTATCTACCTGGTCACATTGGCAACAGAACCTTAAGGTTAACTGCTAACAAATTCGCTCTGTTTCTCCTTTCAGTCGATGATTGGACATGGCCTAGGAGCTGCTGGGGGATTGGAAGCCATTGCAACCATAAAAGCAATTACAACTGGCTGGCTGCATCCTACGATTAACCAAGATGTATTCATCACAACCCTTGTTTCATTATATTTCAAACACTGCACTTAAAACTCTGCCAAATTGGAGATTTAATTTAAGTAGTAAATAATCCCTTATTTTATCCCAGTGGTTTGCAAATGATTTCATGTTCTTGTATCATCTCTTCTATGCAGAACTTGGAGCCTGATGTGACAATTGATACCGTTCCCAATGTGAAGAAACAGCATGAAGTCAATGTTGGTAGGCATTTTTAGTTCTCCAATTTTCAGATTACTAGCCAAGAAATAAATATCTGAAATATGCCATTGTATTTGTAATTAGTGAAAATATCTATTTTGATTTCTCTGCAGCTATCTCTAATTCATTTGGCTTTGGTGGACACAATTCCGTGGTGGTTTTTGCTCCTTTCAAACCATAAAAGAAACCCTTCTTTTTTTTGGTTCCAACTTTCCTTCACTTAAGGTATAGCGAGCAACTTGAGATATTGCATTGCTGGCCCTTTGATGTTAATCTTGTAACTGGATTCCATCAAAATGGATTTAGTACTTTCTTTTTGTTCAATAAATTATGCATGATAATTTTTCTATATTTTCGTCGCTTGTTGGACTCATTCTTCTGCTGCTTACAATTAAGTTCTACTTGGATTTTTGTTTTGAGTCTCAAGTTGAAGCAATGAGCAAAGGAATTGAATCAATACCATACCCAGAGGCATTTGGCTAAAATCTATTGCACTCTCCATGGGGAAAAAAAACTATTTCAATTAGTTTAACCTTTGCCTGATTAATATTCGGACTGGTTTAGGCTAGTTGCTGCATCTTGGAAGTAAAACACGATATTTACCACAGCTTTACCAGGGCTTTCTTTTGATATTTCCGTTTCCAATCCTTTTTTGATCCAAAATTAATTGTAGGAGATTTCTTGGAAGGTGTATGAATTTGTGTAAGCAAAGTATAAACCACAAATTAGTAAAATGGAATGCCATTGGAGATTGCAATATATGACAGGTGATGGATTGATGGAAAGTGTGGTGATCAGAATACTATGACAGGTGATGGATTGATGGAAAGTGTGGTGGTCAGAATACTAGCAAGGGGAGTTCGTCAATTGGTTAAAATATCCAAAATAAAGCCATTGAACCATTATTTATAGTCATCAGAAGTTATAAGAGAAAGAGTGCAAAGTTATAAGAAAAGCACTTGTTCTAAGAAAAGGTTAAAGATACGACTTATCTCAATCGTTTTCATTTTCAAGTCATGTCTAGACATCCCAATAATAATGTAAATCCAGGAATACCGTCACCCATTTCGAGGTAGGTCCACAGCTTATCAATACATGATAAGCTATGGCAAGTCAAAATTACTTTTACTGCACATTGCATAACCTTTACCTGCAAGTTGCACTGGTCCCAAAAAGCACTGCTCCTAAAGTGCAAATGTTCCACGACGCATTGCGCACGGAACATGCTGCTCCAAGGCACATAGCTCCATGGCACACAGCCCCAAAGTGCCACTGCTGACGCGGTGCACCACTTCTGCCACTGCCGTCAATAAGCTTAATTTGTCAAGTTACATGCTTTATCCTGCACGAAAATATATTAGTGATAAAAAAAATCTCTATTCCCTGGTTCCATACGTAAAACAAATATTTTAGCCTTGTTCGCCCAGGATCTTTCACCGCCTCATGACCCGTTTGCCAATTCAATTCTTAAGCCTAAACTGTTGCCTTTAATTGTGAAGTAGAATTTTCATGAAACAGAACATCAATGACTTTGGTCAAAATGTTATATCACATAAACCTTGAATGCGTTCTTTTCTAGAATACGATATCGCAAGGAGAAGTAAATTGATATATAATCTAAGTAGGCATCAATCCTTCCTGGAAAACTAAGACAAAAATTCTTGGTTGAAAATCACTCCCAATGGATATATTCTAACTTGGATGAAGTTGCTGATCCTCAAAGTTTCTATTTGTTGGTAGTACTAAACACTAGGTTATAATAATACTTTGCTTTTTAAGCCAACATTAAAGTTAATTAAAACGCACTTGCTTAGTGCTGTTAACTGTTATGGCTTATGAATTCCGACGGTGCACATGGGCAACTTGATGTCGACAAGGAGAATTTAGCTCAGATTAGCTGCACTATATTGTCCCTTAATCCTCAATTATTTATGCTTTGTTATATAAAAGACTATTATATAAACAAATTAAGACTAGATTAGGGCATCATTAGGCTAACTGCTCCGACTTTTAACCCTTTTTGTTAGTTTAGAAGCTCACGTTGTTAACGGTGGATCTGAAGGTAAGATTCGCCTATGTTCCTTATTTATTTTTAATTTGATAATATGCTCTCGATGGCCCTTTATATTTTGGTTAAATTCAATGATTCTATTGCATTGATGCATGCTCAGCATAAATCTCTAATAAATATTTCTTTCTTTTTTTCTAGTATTATGATTATGTATTTCATGAAATTAACTTTATAATTAAGCAATAAATTAAAATTATTTAAAAGTCGAACCAAATTAAATTAGATCCGAATAGAAAAAATTACTTATCCAAGACAGGACCCTTATCCCTATCAGCAATTAAACTATTAGATGTTATATCTACATATTGTTGGTAGGTAGGCTAGCTAACAGCCTAACATCAATCCTCGTATAATAACATATACTCTCATATATGTATATAACTACTTCAATAGATAAAGTACAATAGTAATGTGGTTTATATATAAATATATATCATACATAAAAAAATTAATGTAATAATTTAGACCATGTGTTGCGTGATTGTTACTATAATTTTCTCTTATGAATATTATATTAACATCATTAAAGGGAAAAAAGAAATAGAAGGGCATAATTGGATTTCTCCCGTGATTCCATCTGTTTGTGCACTAAGTACATATGGATTGCTCAAATTAAGTAAAAATTAACACTTTAAAACAACAAATGAAAGCATCTTTTTAAGAAAAAAAAAAAAAAGGCACAAGCTTATTTCAAATGGAGATTTATTTATAGATCGTATTAGATTACGATCTGAATTATTAGATGAAATATGAAATTGATTTGTTCTAAACATGTTGCTGGTAAAGATAGCATTACTTTACAAGATGTAGATAAAGAATAGAAAGAAGAAAATGAAGAAATAATAAGAATCAAGATAGGCTCGTTAACGCTTGTTGTCTTTTTTTCTTTGGGGGGGTGGTGTTGGTGGGGGAGGGGGACCAAATACATTACCGAGTGAAATGGCAAAAACATTTGAGGCAAAACAAATATATTAGCAAGTGAAATGGCGAAAACATTGAAAAAAAAAAATTCAATATCATATTTCTTATACGAAAGAAAACAAAATTATTTAATCATGAAGTTACTCTTCACCGTTTAAATGACTGGGCCTCGCCCAAATTAATGGTAAGTTCCGTATAATTTTTTTTAAGGAAGGGAATTATAATTGAAGTTTTAAAAAAATCGTAAATATTAAAATTTAAATTTTAAAATTATTTGATGTTAATTGATTATATAAATTAATTGAGTTATATTTTAAATTTAAATTTTATAGATGATTTTCATCATTTCCCTCTTCTTAAAATGTGAAACCAAAAAATAGTATTTAAAATTAGTTTATTTTCACAAAAAATGTTTTTTTTATAAAATATAATAAAATTTATAAATTTAAAAAAAACAAAAAAAAAATTGAGAAATCAACAAACATAGGCAAAACACTAGCCTTAACTTATGTGACCAACTGCTGGAAACCCCTTGCGGGACCAAAATTCACTTTGTTTCGCCACCCTCTTCTAAAATATGTTTATATTAAACATTAATTTTAAATTTTAAATAAAATATTTTTAAAATAATAAATAAATAAAATATAAAACAATTATATTTAATTATAATTTAATATATAAAACTTTAAATATATATTATATAAAATATATAAATATTATATAAATATCGAATTATTATAATTAAAGCTCGGGTTTCTTTGTCTGTAGTAATTGTTGCAGGGCAGGGGTCCCCACCGTATAGTACGGCAAGACAGGTTTGATCCCAACGCAGAGAGGTACATTCTTTAGTGATATTTTTAAGGACTCCCCCACCTTAAATAAACTAGATAGAGTATTAATTCCCTTTGGGTTACCCCACAATCCTCATCCAGCCATGCTCTAAACCTAGGTGGGTAGGCTTAAGGGGATGTGCGGCTGGAACTTTCATCATTTTGTGGGGGCATTTCCCTTCTTCTAATTTTTCTTTTCTTAATTAAAAAATAATATTCAAACTCTTTTTTAAATAAAAGAATTATATGCTAATTCCCAAATCAAATGTTTGAAAATATTACAAATCTTTCTTTTTTAAGGCATTTGTTATTTCGCGGGATTCCATGACCAACAATAAGTAATTGACCTTAATTGCCCTTAATTTTAAAAGATATTTATAGATTAAATTGAGTCACAATTTAAATTTATTTTAATATTTTATTTAAATTTTAAAATTATTGTTTACAAATAATTTTATGTTAATATTTATATATTTTTATTATTAATAAAAAAGTAAATTTAATAAAAAATTTTATTATTAAATAATAATTTAATCCAATCAAATTAGATTATGAAAAAAATTTTGTTAAAAACCTTAAAAAAGTAAGTTGGACCTCCTGAGCTTAAATAAATAGCTTGACCTACAGTGAGCTCTCATATTAAATTTAGTAGTTTGAATTTTTTTACTTTCTTTCAATTTGAGCAAATATAAATAAGGACGAATATATAAATATATATAATCAATGAAATAGAATTAGTTTTTATTTACAAATGTTTATTTAAAAGGAGGAAATTTATCTCCATATTGGCGTGGGATAAAAATGAATAACCCCAACAATCATACCTCTCTCTCTCTCTCTCTCTCTCTCTCTCTCTCTGTTTAATTAATTCTATCTATTGCACTAAAATTTTAAAAAATTCAAAATGAAATGACCTAAAGACAATTTTATAAAATCTTTCCTTTTATCGGGCAAATAAAAATCTTTAATGAATCAAAATAACTACAAAATGCCTTGATTGGTAGTATGTTCATTCTCTTAACTATAATCAAAGTCTGTGTCAAATGGAACAAATTAGACTTAAAAGTTAAGCAACTTTCTCTGTTTAAAATGGCCTGTATTGCACTATCCTTAACTAATATTACGTATGCACTATCTCATTGTCGTAATCCTCCACTACAACTTCTTCATACAGACTCTTCCAGTCCAGCAATCTTGAGAATTAAAATTAAAATAAGCGTCTTTGAGTCGGGAGATGAATATCAACTCTTCGAAAGGGGAAGGGTTACCCATAAATGATAAATAAAGTATAATATAGTACAAATTATATCATAATAGTTATTTTTTTTTTT
>JBBYHL010000021.1:8216778-8226968 GCA_038381835.1 Adansonia madagascariensis
AAACAAAAAACAAAATTTGAATCCATTATTTCATAAATAAACATTCAAACAAAATGAATTGTTAAATTTAAAAGGTAAATTTTACTTTTAGTTTGCATGAAAAATGTAAATCACTGGTACATTAGATTTAAAGTTGATTCTAGCTTATATGGTTTGCTGAACTGGCGGCGGAAGATAGATAGTTGGCCACCAGCAATGAAACATTTTAGCACTAGCATTATGATGGTGCAGTTTAGTTTAATTAAAAGTTGTGCTAATTACCATTATATTATTCTCACTTTAGAGATTTGTGGTTTAATTAAATAGTAATTGATTATTAATCATGAGACCAAAATAAAAAATAGAGCACATAAGATGTCTGGTGTGGAGGGCATCTCATCTCAAATACGCATTAGGTTTTATCCTCATTGGAGACTAACAGATGCTTATTTGCAACTAAAAATAGGATTAAGTATAAACAAAAATTTTAACTAAAATTAAATATTTATTTAAATTTTTAAAATTTTATTGCAATCGATTGAGTTTTTAAATATTTTATTTTCATCGATTTGAGTCCATAACATTTATTCTTATCCATTTGAGAATATTAATTTTCATCCAATTTGGCTCTCAATATTTGGATAGAAATTAATGAGGGCCTTTCACCAATTTTCGTTAGCTCAATTTATGAAAACAAATATTTAAGGACTCAATTAATTGTGATAAAATGATAGGAACTTAGATGATTGTTTAGTTTTATTTAAGATTTTTTAAAATAAAAATATGATACAAATATGACATGTTTAATAAATATACATAATAAACATGCAGCATCACATTTAAACATAATCAACGATTATGTTTAATACATGTACATGTTTAGAACCTAACATATTTAATAATATATTATATTTATATTTACATGATTAACACATAAAAATAGAAAATAAATAAATACATGAATTGCTTGATTGAATTGAAAATGCAGATTGTGAATAAAATTTTAAATAAAAAATACAAATTAAAGGTGGAATAGTATAAGATCGTTCTTCAGTTAATTAATTAAGCTAAATAAAGTTGGCATTAAATAAACTAATAATTATCTTCCTTCTTTAGGTATGGCTATCGGGTTCATCTGAATGCCCGACCGGCCGACCTGCCCCACGACTTTTTTGAACTGTACTGCACAAAAAATGTAGTTATTTAGTGATGATATAATTGCAAATATCTTAATTCGAGGATTAAAATTAGCAATCTCATATAATATAGTACTTAAATGTTTAATAAAATTTTCTAAAATTTGAAGTGATTGACCATAATAATAACAAATGATGTGAGCTCCCAACTTAATTTATAGGGATAAATTTGGTCTACACGTGTAAATTTCGATGTAAATTCAATGAGGGTCCTACAAAAACTATAAAAAAAATAATGGAAATTTAAATTGTTTTTAATTTATTGACATCACACGAGATTAGGTAAGTCTTCGTGACTTGAGAATAAAGTTTGAAAGAAATTAAACCTTCGAAATAGTTGTTTTTGAATAAAATTAAACTTGGTACAAAATGCAAGGATTATGGACTGACTGAGGTCAAATATACGTATTTGTCTTTATTTGTGAAATAAAAAAAAGAAGAAGAGTGTAAAGCATGACGCGCTGATGATAATAATGTTAACAAAAACGACAACGTTCATAGGACAGCACACCTGGACAGTGACCCCACATAAAACTCAACCACGTGTAAAATGCAGTTTGGGAAAACCGGTGCGACGTCTGACGTGTACCGACGAGAATCACCCGAACCGCTCGCAGATTGTCTGGGAAAAAGAGGTAAAAAGCAGGCCGCAAGGATCAAGATACAACACTTCCCGCATTTTCATGTGGACCCCACAACAGTCGTCTGCGGTGGAAGCCCGTAATTGGCACCACCTTCCCAGGGCAAATCGCCAGCCTTAAGTCTTCCTTCCAATAAATATAAATGGAGATTTTTATATGGAGTGATGAATATTTTTTGTATTTTTAATATTAATTAATTATTTTATTTAATATAAATGTTATTATAAATAATAATTTGATTAATTTTATAAAAAATGAAAAATACTTGTTAACAAGCTTTTATTATTTAAAATATTCAATTAAAATCTCTTACTAAATTGATATTATATATTAAATGACATTAATTTAATTGCAAGACTGATTGAGATAATTAAATTAATTAATTAATCTATATTATTATTAAATTTTTGATTGAATTGATATTAAAAATAAAGTGTATCACTTCTATAAATAAAATTGATTAAAAATAAAATAAATCATAATTTAAATATTTATGCAATAAATATATTTAGGCCTTTCAATCTTATGTATACTATATATTTTCTAAAAAATACTCACTCTCTTGAAATTTTACCCCTTTAAAAAAAAAAGCTAATGAAGTAAGTTTTTTTTTACTCACTTAATGACTAATTGGGTGTGCATATATAATATTGATTGAGACAGTTCCTTAGTAAACTATAAAAGATATATAAAATGTAAGAAAAAGGGGAAAAAATAAAGGCCAAAATTTCTGCCGGATTAAATCGAGCCAACCCTGTTGCCTGTTTCGAAGCATACAACCAAAGAGACGGCAACAAACGGCAAAAAATAACGTCTAAAATCGCACCTAACATCTCTCCGTTAACCCCATCCGCATGCATCCAATCCAAGTTCCAAATGCCCAATCAATCCACAGTCCATACGTATAACGACGTTAAGAAACGGCATTCCACCGTTTGCCGTCAAAAGGTCCGTCAGGTTAGCCCCTAGCGGGTTGCGGCATTCAACCATTAACCTATCCACCATCCTCCGGTTAAATTCGGAACCAGAGTTAGTTAGTTAAATAAGCGTTACACAGAGAGAGAGAGAGAGAGAGAGAATCGGAGTTTAAAGGCAGACAACAAACAACGTCGCGTAATATAAGAAACGCTCGAACTGGATTTTGGCCGATTCTCTGTAACGGCGTTTCCTTTAAGACTAACACAGAGAGAGATTGATCGGAACTTAAACGTTGAAACGAAAGCGGTATTGCGAGGTGAAGCAAGCCAGTTTTGTAACGGTTAAAGCGGTCTTGTAACGGTTATTTGGATCTCGCGATCGTTACGGAGAGGCAAATAAGGAGAAGAGGAAAAAGTGTGGAAAGGGTAGCTTTTTCTGGAATCGAAGAGTCAAGCAGTTAAATCGTGATAACTGATAATTAGCTTTGTTAATAATCAAAATCATTTTGGTTTTATCATTGTGCTTCAGTGTATGTGATGAGTTATTTCAAGTGAAGGATTATTTGTGGAAGTTCTTGAATTTTGCTGCTGCTGCTGCTTGTTGTTGACTTGGAGAGTTGGTGAGACTTTGAGAGTTAATTGATGGCGAATCGGGGAGGGTCGTTTTCGCAGACAAATAATGTCTCCTCTGAGGGTGAAAAACGAATCACAAAAATTGACCGTTGATTTAAGATTTTTCTTCAAATTGTTTTCTTTTTCTTTGATTTTTTTTCCTGGATTTTTTTTTTGAAGTTTTCATTTTCTTTTTGAGTGATAGGAAATGGAGAAGATGATCTGTATATGGAGCTATGGAAGTTATGTGCCGGTCCACTGGTTGAGGTTCCTAGAGCTAAAGAGAAAGTCTATTATTTTCCTCAAGGACATATGGAACAGGCAAGTATCTTTTCCTTTCTTTTTTAGATCGATTTCTCTTTTCATGTTTGTTTTATTTGGGAATTGTTCCCTTTTATGGAATGGTTAATTTCTTGGGTTGTTGATTGAAATATTACTGTTTTTGTTCGGGGATTGTTTTAGTTGGAAGCGTCTATGAATCAAGAGTTAAATCAGAGGATTCCTTTGTTTAACCTTCCATCGAAGATTCTTTGCCGTGTTGTTCACATTCAGTTTCTGGTACTTTTCTCTATCTGGTTTTAACTTTGATCTGTGCAGTTTAGTAGTTCTTTATAGTTTAGTTTCGACCGTCTGTTTGGTTGCTGAAAGAATGGAACAGAGAAAAAAAAGAAGTAGAGTAATTATTTGGATCCTATTTATTTTATTGTTTTTGATGATGAAAAAGAAAGTAAACCTTAAGCTCTGAATAATAATTAAGTTTTATTTGTTCAATAATTTGGGGTTTCAGTTAGATGCTAATTGATTTAGACCAAGTGGACCATTAATATTGTTCTGTAATATTGTTGATTTGGGGATAACTTCCATGGACTTATTCTGTTTGTAGGCTGAGCAAGAAACAGATGAAGTTTACGCACAAATAACTTTGTTGCCGGAACCAAATGTAAGATCCAATTTTCTCAACTTCTTTCACTATTGGAATGCAAAAAAGTGGGCATCCTTTTTATAATATTGTGTAAAATTAGTGATTTCTAATTATGCTCGGCATCTATAGCAATCTGAGCCAAAAATTCCTGATCCATGCTCTCCTGAGTCACAAAGGCCTACTGTCCACTCATTCTGCAAGGTTTTAACTGCCTCAGATACAAGCACCCATGGAGGGTTTTCTGTTCTTCGCAAACATGCAACTGAATGCCTTCCTCCACTGGTATCAATTTTTAGATCATGCTTCTTGTTTTTGCTTTTCCATCTTGTGTCACAAATCTCCTTTTCATTGATTTCTGTATATGGATGTCTTTCAGGACATGAACCAGGCAACACCAACACAGGAATTGGTTGCTAATGATCTTCATGGTTACGAGTGGCGCTTTAAGCATATTTTCAGAGGTAATGAAAACGCCTGATTTGTTGTCTTGCTTGTTCAGTTGTTTGATATTCAAGCGCTTCTATGGGTTTTGTAGATGTGAGATCCTATAAGCCTTTATTTTAGGCTGTCTATTTGTAAAACACACCTCCACTACTGAGGGCAAATCACAGACTTCATTTATTTGTATATGATTAAATGAACAGGCCAACCAAGGAGGCATTTGCTTACAACAGGCTGGAGTACATTTGTTACTTCAAAGAGATTAGTTGCTGGTGATTCCTTTGTGTTCCTTAGGTAGATTTTTTTTTTCCTATTTTGATTTTTGAGCATGCGCACCCTGCACAAGTTCCATCCTTTGTTGTTTATGTTCATTTCTTGCGATGCTGATGGGCTATCCATTTATTACCTGGTTGTCTAGAGGGGAAAATGGTGAACTACGTGTTGGAGTGAGGCGTGTTACTCGGCAACAGAGCAGCATGCCTTCATCAGTGATTTCAAGTCAGAGTATGCACTTAGGAGTGCTTGCTACTGCATCTCATGCCATTTCAACGCAAACCCTATTTGTTGTTTACTATAAGCCAAGGTATGATATTACAGTTCTGCCAAAAATGTGATGAAAATTATATTTCTTATATTTTTCTTGTGTAAAATATCAGGACAAGTCAGTTCATTATCGGATTGAACAAATATTTAGAGGCTCTGAACAATAAGTTTGTAGTTGGCATGAGATTCAAGATGAGGTTTGAAGGGGAGGATTCTCCTGAGAGAAGGTAGTGGAACATATGTACATGATTGCTTTGAAATGTGTTTGATCTCTTCTGTAATACTTACTCCACATACCTTGATTTGAAAGGTTTTCTGGCACAATCGTTGGGGTTGAAGACTTTTCTCCTAACTGGAAAGATTCAAAATGGCGATCCTTGAAGGTAACTTTTTCTTACAATCTTTCTTCAACTTTAGTTTAAATTATTTTGGCGGATAAGTATAATCACTGCTTGTCTACAGGTCCAATGGGATGAACCTGTCTCTATCCCAAGACCTGATAGGGTTTCACCATGGGAGATAGAACCCTTTGCTGCTTCTGTTCCACCAACTCTAGCTCAAGCAGTTGCAGCTAAGAACAAACGGCCTCGACCTCCCATTGAAATTCCTGCTCCAGGCGAGACATTTTTCCTTGTTTGATGCATCCTCTATTAAACTTATGCTTGTTTTATCTAACTTATCCACTTTGTTTGAATGATATACAGATATATCTTCAACAGCATCAGCTACTTGGAATTCTGGAGTGCTGCATTCCCATGATCAAACACAGTGCAACATTAGTGTTGATGCAAAAAGAAATGAAAATCATGTCATGTGGCCTCACATACAGACAGATATGAACAGCAGTTGCACCTCAGCCTCGAAGACACAGAATGAAGGAAGCTGGCTATCTTCTCCAGGCATGAGTGTTTCTCAGCATCTGTTGCCTGATGCAAGAGCGGTTAGCAAAAGTTTATCTGGTTGGACTGTTCTTTCAGGCTTTTCAAACCCACAACTTAACAATGATACTACCTTTGATCCTATTGAGTAGGTAAAGAAATCTGGGACAGCTGCTAGTTGCCGTTTGTTTGGTTTTGAGTTGATAAACCACTGTGCGAGCTCAACACCCTTGGAGAGGATGTCTACCCAACTTTCTAGTGTGACTACTGGTACAAATGAAGGACTTGCCTCAAGTACCTTGTCACCCACTTCTGACAAGAAGTCTGACATTTCAAAAGATTCTAGAGAGAAGAAGCAGGAACAGTTACACTTATCATTAAAAGAGATCCAGAGCAGGCAAAGTTGTTCTAGTTCTACAAGAAGTTGTACAAAGGTATTGAAAGTAAAACGTTTTATGCGAATATTAACTAGTTCAATTGAAGAATTGTTTGCTTCTTTGAAGAATTTATGATAAACTCTTCTTTGGGGTTTGCGAATGTGAGCAGGTTCAAATGCAGGGGATAGCTGTTGGTCGTGCCGTGGACTTGTCCATGTTGGTAGGGTATGATCAGCTTATAGATGAACTAGAGGACATGTTTGATATTAAGGGAGAGCTTCGCCCGAGGAATAAGTGGGAGATTGTCTACACTGATGACGAAGGAGATATGATGCTTGTAGGCGATGATCCATGGCTGTACGTAACCTGATGCCTCCTATTTTTTTTTCCATTTTTAAAAGCGTCTTCTAGAAATTAGTTTATAGACCTTGATTTTATATTCGTGCAGGGAATTTTGCAGCATGGTAAGAAGAATATTTATCTGTTCAAGCCAGGATGTGAAAAAGATGAGTACAGGAAGCAAACTTCCCATGGCTTCTATCGAAGGTGAAGCGACTCTGATAAGCTCAGACTCAGCCGAAAACTAACATAGGAACCTTTCATTTTGCTTTTCTCTGTTTTCAGTACCTGTTGTTTGTTTGTTGTCGGTGGAAGCTATTTGTTTTACTTTCGGGCTATGGAGGGTGCTAAACTTGAGGGACACTAATAAGTAGCTCATTTTTTAGAGCTGCCTACCATAGGAGACTAAAAAGCATCACCTGGGTTTGAATAATCAAAAGTTCTTATTGAATTAGTAAATGTTAGAGGCTAGGACTCCAAGAATGTGAATACTTATGGTCTTTGTGGTTAGTTGGGGTTCTGGCCTTGGTTCCTATCCTTGTAAAAATAAAATTTGCTCTGGCACTGTAATCCTGGTCCGTAGTGAGTGAAAGTGTACGTGCTTAGCATATGCGGCTTTGCTGTTTTTGGTTTCATCTATTAATAGTCAACAACTCCTTTGCATCTAGGATACAGCCGGGATTTTGGACCGAAGGCCTGACAGCAGCATTTTAGCTTGGCAAGTTGGCAACGGGGTTCATGTCTGCTGGGAAGCCGAGGCAGTCAAATCCTTCCTTTATAAGTGCATTTGCTTTGCGAAGATTTGCCCCTCCTAATTTTATTAGATAAATAGAACTATCAATTCAAAAACTGCAAATAGTAAACGTTATATTTACTTTTGATAATTTATAATATTAATTATTATTTTTTAATTAATTAATGTTTTTTATTAAAATTAAAATATTAAATAATTTTATTTTTTTTTCTAATTAACTCATAATTCTTATTAATGTAAACTATTCTTTATTTATATATCTTTAATGTTAACTAATTTTTTATTAATGAATTTTTATTAAATTAAAATATAGATTAAACTGAGTCTAATCTATTTTCTTATTAGATTAAAATATTAACCAATCGTTATTTTTATTTTCTTAATAATTTGGAAGCTTATTAATCTAAATTCTCCTCAATTAATATTAAAATATTGATTAATCTCAGTCTAATTATTGTTTTTAACTAATCTTTATTTATTATTTTCTTAATAATTTTGAAGCTTATCAATCTAAATTCTCCTTAATTAATATTAAAATATTGATTAATCTCAGTCTAATTATTGTTTTTAACTAATTTTTATTTATTATTTTCTTAATAATTTTGAAGCTTATTAATCTAATTTTTCTTTAATTAATACTTTGATGAATATTAACTGTTAATTAATACTTTTGTTAATATTAACTATTAAATTTAAAAAAAAAAAAGAAAAAAAAAAAGCTCAAACGAAGTCGACCTTGGGCTATAAATTTTACCCAAATTAAATCAATTTTACGAAGCCGAAAATTTTGAGCAGCTCTACTCGTTAACCATTATCCATATATCATTTGATACGATACCAAATAATACTAACACTTTCGTCCAAATTTCAGAATCTTCTGCCCACTTGTAAGTTAACAGTTGGCCCCAATACCATCACCACCCAAAGAAGAAATGGAGGCTCAAAGCCGGAGAAATCACTGCACCACCGCCCCCGGCGCCTACTGCCAATGTTACTCCATTTAACGTGGTACTGCATTAGTGGGCCATTTGAATCTTAATGAACTTTATCGGGGATTAGTTTGAATCCAAACTCACCTCGTCTGGGTCTGTTTAAATCCAAACGAACGTTAATACCAGTCTGCGTTTTAAGAAACAAAAAAGGGTAAAAACCAAAAATGAAAAAAGATCGGCTCATAAAAACGAGGGTAAATCTGTTCATAAATCACATCGAGATTCATCGTAACTCAAAAAAATTTAAAATTTTTATTTAAATTTAATTTTTTTTAATTTTACTTATAGACCTAAATCATTATTTAAAATATTAAAATAATAAAAAATATTTTTATATTAATATTTTATATTTTTATAATTAAATTTAAATAAAAATTATTTTTAATCAATAATTCAAATTGAGCTAATAGTTTAAATGAATTATTCTACTTCTAAACATGTCCATTTAAACATGGCCGCAAAACACAGCCATCCAAACCCCAAAGCTATATCCCTGTTATCCTTGAAAATAATTACTCAAGGATGCTTCTGGCAGAAATCAGATAACCAAATAATGGGCCATGACCTAAAGACTAAGAGGCACATTTCCTGAAGAAATACTGCTAGCGTTAAAAACTGAAACATTAAAAGCACACAATTAAAGCAACATTATCGACTAACAATAAAATCAAATTATTGGGTTCTTGAAGTGAAGCAATATTTGATACGATGAGGCGTCAATTCTTTTTTTTTTTTTTCCGGGTGGGGGGGGGGGAGGGGGCGAGATGTTCACTTTAATTTGTATGGTTTATAGTTTAAGATTGAGTGGAATTTGTTTCATTCGTTTTTGACCGACTCCAATGAACAGTTTTCGTATCTTTGTTCACGTATCATGTCCTTTATACATTTAATTACATTAAGAAAGGTCGAAGTCAAATATATTTTCACTAACATGAGAGCAAGTTTGACTGATTGATTTTTTTTTTCTTTTTCATTTGTAAATCAAATTGATTATTAAATTATTGTTGATAATTATTTATTATTTTAATAAAGTGTAAAAATCAAAGGATCAAAACGTTATAAATTGGAAGTTGTCTGGACTTTGATTGATTGATCTATCGTTAGAGCCAGCATTAATCAAATCAAGCATTGAAAAATAGAAAACCGTTAAAAACTACAGTGAATCTTAAGCAAGCTTAAGTTTGGACAAAGTTTGTAGCATTAAATTTCATTATTAATAATAGATTTTTTTAAGAGGACTTTAATATTATTTAAATTACTTTTAATAAAGTAGGTAATTGTCTATATGTGTTTAGCTTATTATCGATACGTGTAGATGATCTTAAAAAATTATTTTATATTTTTTAATAAATATAATTTATTTTGTTTAATGTATTTTAATTTTAAAAATAGTTTATTTTGACAAAATCCATTGTATTTATTTATTTTTATTAAACATACAAATGTATTGCCTTCTATAAATAAATTATAAGGGAAATTTTAAATTTTGGTATTAGGAGACCAAATTAATTAATTATATCAATTCGTACATACTATGCATTCAATAAAAATTTAAGTAAATTATATATTTCAAGATTTTTATCCTAAAAATAAAAAATT
>JBBYHL010000021.1:8234438-8244863 GCA_038381835.1 Adansonia madagascariensis
GTTTCATCTGGTTTCGTGATACTCTGATTCTTTCTCTGTTTGAGAGGAAACGTGGTAGATCCAATTTTGTTTGATGAGTTTCTTGCTCGTAAATCGATGCATGCTTAGATCTGATTTAGTTTCTATGGATCATAGTTATGTATTACATCGTTGAAATGATAGTTTCAGCGATCTCATATCGTTTTTCTGGATTTATAGAATGAATGACTGCAAATTATTTTGATTAGAACTAAATTATCGTCAGTAAGCAAGTTTGAAGTTTGAACTAATTAAGGAAAATCTTATGTTTTCACTTTATTCTATTTTAATTTGCCATTTATGCCGAAATACTTATAATATAGAATTTATTAATGTTATGCACTTAAATATTCTAGAAGTTCGTTAGGATTCCGTTTTATCTTGATCTGTGGTACAGTTGGCAAAATCTGATCTTGATTTCTAATTCAGTCGATAATTTACTTTAAATCACATTGGCCAACATCATTAGTAGAGGTGTCCACGGCCAGTCGTGGTCGTTAAAATTTGAATTTTAAGTTCAGAAATGCAACTGACTTGGTCCATAAAATTGAATTTACTGTTTGTCATATAAAAATTTTTTTATATTAATATTTATATATTTATAATTAGGTTTAAATAACAAATATATTATATTTTAGTTTAAAAATACTGTTTTGGACTTGGTTGCCCCTAAACAAGGAGAAAGAGTCTAGGCCAAGTCTATTGGATTGGGTGGGTAACTTAATCCATAGACATGTCTAATCATGATTGCACTTAAAAATGACCGTAGAAAGACATTAAAAGGCCATCTATACTGGTATTAACGTTTTGTAAACTTTGCAAACAGGATGTCTTTTTGCAATCTCAATTGCAAAGGAGGAAGCCACGAAATTGGGGACAGTCATTGGAATTGATCTTGGTACAACTTATTCATGTGTCGGTGTATACAAGAACGGTCATGTAGAAATTATAGCCAATGACCAAGGAAACCGTATTACACCATCGTGGGTGGCTTTCACTGACAGTGAGAGGCTGATCGGTGAGGCTGCTAAGAATCAGGCAGCTGTTAACCCGGAGAGGACCATCTTTGATGTCAAGAGACTTATTGGAAGAAAGTAATTCACATTCTTCGCTTGTTTCTTGTTTTATGCTTTAGGGGTTGATTGGGAAATAATGCTTAATGGGGTGCTTTTGTTCTTTTGCAGGTTTGAGGATAAGGAGGTCCAGAGGGACATGAAACTTGTTCCATATAAAATTGTGAACAAGGATGGAAAACCTTATATTCAAGTTAAGATTAAGGATGGAGAGACCAAGGTTTTCAGTCCCGAGGAGATCAGTGCTATGGTCTTGACTAAGATGAAGGAAACAGCTGAAGCTTTCCTTGGGAAGAAAATCAAGGATGCAGTTGTTACTGTTCCTGGTGAGTGCCTCATAAGAAACAATGTTCTCTGTTTGAAAAAGTTTCGTTTTTCTGATCCTTGATTATGCTCAAATTATCTCTCTGTTTGATTTGCAGCATACTTCAATGATGCCCAGAGGCAGGCCACCAAAGATGCTGGCATTATTGCCGGGCTCAATGTGGCAAGAATTATTAATGAACCAACCGCAGCTGCCATTGCCTATGGTTTGGACAAGAAGGGTGGAGAGAAAAACATTCTTGTCTTTGACCTTGGTGGTGGGACATTTGATGTCAGTATCTTGACAATTGACAATGGTGTATTCGAGGTGCTTTCAACAAATGGAGACACTCATTTGGGAGGTAAGTATCTTTCTTGTTTGCTTTTAGGCTTTTAAAATTTGCTTTCACTCTGGATTTTTGCTTATGATCATTTTTTCTTGCAGGTGAGGATTTTGACCAGAGGGTTATGGAGTACTTTATCAAACTGATCAAGAAAAAGCATGGAAAGGATATCAGCAAAGACAACAGGGCTCTTGGGAAGCTTAGGAGGGAAGCTGAGCGCGCCAAGAGAGCTCTCAGCAGCCAGCACCAGGTCCGTGTGGAAATTGAATCACTTTTTGATGGTATTGATTTCTCTGAGCCACTGACCAGGGCTCGCTTTGAGGAGTTGAACAATGACCTGTTCAGAAAGACCATGGGACCTGTGAAGAAGGCAATGGAAGATGCCGGTTTGGAGAAGCACCAAATTGATGAGATTGTTCTTGTTGGTGGAAGCACTAGAATTCCAAAGGTTCAACAACTCCTTAAGGATTACTTCGATGGAAAGGAGCCTAACAAGGGTGTTAACCCAGATGAAGCAGTTGCTTATGGTGCTGCAGTACAAGGAGGCATCTTGAGTGGGGAGGGCGGCGATGAAACCAAAGGTACATTTCATCTCCCGCAACTTTGTCTATACAGGCATATAGCTGATGAAACTGTTTTCATTGAATCAACAATGGCTGATGTTGTGTGTAATGTTTTATGCACAGATATTCTTCTCCTTGATGTTGCCCCACTTACCCTTGGTATTGAGACTGTTGGTGGGGTCATGACCAAGTTGATTCCCAGAAACACTGTTATCCCGACCAAGAAGTCACAAGTTTTCACCACTTATCAGGACCAGCAGACCACTGTCTCTATTCAGGTACTTCGTACAGGCTCGTTATTAAAACTTACAAATGCTTGAGAATTGAAAATTTTTTGGGTGATGCTAAGAACTGGAATTCTTCAAACCTTATTCGATTTGCTGTGGTTTGATGTTAGGTCTTCGAAGGCGAAAGGAGTCTCACTAAGGATTGTAGGTTGCTTGGGAAATTTGATCTTACCGGAATTCCGCCGGCTCCAAGGTTTGCTCTCTCCTCCTGTCGATTCTTTTTTTATGTTTTCTGGCCAATCTCCACCTTAATTTATTGACTAACTGTTTGATGACTCAACTGGACAGGGGAACCCCTCAAATTGAAGTTACATTTGAAGTTGATGCCAATGGAATCTTGAATGTTAAGGCAGAAGATAAGGGCACAGGTAAATCAGAGAAGATCACCATCACCAATGATAAGGGTCGTCTGAGCCAGGAGGAGATCGATAGAATGGTTCGCGAGGCAGAAGAATTTGCGGAGGAGGACAAGAAGGTGAAGGAAAAGATTGATGCTCGCAACGACCTGGAGACCTACGTCTACAACATGAAAAACCAGATTAATGACAAGGATAAGCTTGCTGACAAGCTCGAATCTGATGAGAAGGAGAAAGTTGATGCTGCTGTGAAGGAGGCCCTTGAGTGGCTTGATGACAACCAGAGTGCTGAGAAGGAAGACTATGAGGAGAAGCTCAAGGAGGTCGAGGCGGTCTGCAACCCCATCATCACGGCTGTTTACCAAAGATCTGGAGGAGCCCCAGGTGGTGGAGGATCAAGTGAAGAGGATGATGATTCACATGATGAACTCTAAAAATCTTTTTAACTATATTGACGGCTGCTGATGAACAAGCAAGGGTGAGAAAGATGAGAGCATAGGGTAGGTGAGATGAGGACACTGTAATTTTTTTCCTCATGGTAGAAGTTGAAGGGAGAAAATTCTCCCTTTCTTCGCTTGTTTTTTGGGTGAAGATACATTTGAATTTTGAAGGGATCTTTTGTTCTCATTACTATTATTATTATTTTTTTTACTCTATTATGTTAAACAACTCAGAGAAAAATAAATGGCCACCTAAGGGTCTGTGGTTTGTCTAATATTTTGAGCTCCCAATTCTTGAAGGCTTAAACTTCAGCCAGAGTGCGGCTTTTTCACTGTTCGATTGAGAAAAGGGAAGGATTATTTTCCTGTTACTTTGGGATGATTGGTCGCAGAACCATGTAATCAATCGAAAGAAATTATATTTGATTTACAGGTATAGTTATTTTATTATAAAATTATTCATTGACATGATTTTTTATTTACGAAATGATTGATTTTAATTTTATTCTTTAGACTCTTAAATAAGTGTTTTATATTTTTTATTGAATGATTATTTTAATATTAAATAAAATAAAAAATTACTTTAAAAAAATTTAAATCTTATAATATTTTATTTTATTGAATTAAATTATTACTATAAATATTTTATTATATTTTAAATTTATTTCGTTCTCATGAAATAATACGTTGCCTGAATAGCTCATTTATCGAAGAGCCCAGGTGAGTTTTAACTCGAACGTGAAAATTCATTTGACTTGGACTTCCGTTAAAGTTCAAGACAAAATACTCTTTAGGAAAATAGAGAGAAAAAAAATAAAAAATAAAAAGAAAATTACTATTATTTTTATTGTGTTTGGTACAAAGAGAAAAGGGTAAGAACTAAATTTATAATTAAAATTATTAATCTAAATTCAATTAGATTTTCCTTTTTCCTATTTCTTTTCTCATAAATTTCCCTTTCTTTACTCACCAAACCCAGTACTAATACCAATCAGAAGTTTCATTAAGTTTTCGAATATAGTTGCAGCTAAAAACAATTTAATAATGCCAAAAACTGTCCTTTTAGATTTGCTCAATTAATCAAAACTTAATTTTTAATTAATAAAAATATAATTTTAATTTATTTTAATAGCAGAACGTATTTTAAACTATAAATTATAAAATGAAAAGTTAGTTTTCTAATATTAAAATAAAGAAAATAGGCCTTCGAGGTCTGACAGACTAGTCGGATCTAATCTTGGACAATTATTTTTCCCATGGATCTAAATACCTGACCCAATCTTTTCCATCGGATCCATAGAGGTCTATGAGGCACCATCAAACCATCTGGCGTTTCCCTAATCCCACTAAGTACATATAAAGCCGGCCACTAATTTTATGTTGTGAACACTTCAAATTTTCCACTTTTATCGAGATAATTTATTATTGTAAATCTTCCACAGCACATTTCTATTAAATTTATTGGAAACATATAAAAATTGGCGTGAGTTTTGATGGGCTTATTACAACTTTAACTGGACAAGTAAAACTGAAACTGAAGCAACATGAATCTGTGCAACTACCGAATAAACAATGGAAGCAAAAGTTATTTGCACTGAAACTGAACTAAGCAAAAGTTCAAATCTCTTCTTTTTTGATTAAAGGCCAGCTTTAGGGTTCCCAGAGGCAGCAGCTACAACTCCCATCCCACCAACACCTGCCATCGCACCCAGTTTTCCCTGTTCATCGGATTCCTTAAAAGCAACTTTGTCACCATCTAACTCTTGTACAAGCTCATCGATCTTGCGAAACTGATATGGCCATCTTGCATTGTAAAGGAACTGGCGGAGATCGAACCTATTATCCTCGGGTGAATAACTCTGCAGGAAAGGAATACCAAGAATATCAGAGCTTTAAATCGGGACTTTGAAACTGAATATATGTATATATATATATATATACCATTGACGCCTTCTTAAGTTGGACATACCTCAGCATGATATGAAGGTGTTAGTACGGTCATTTTGTGACGGTTAATGGAATAGTACTTGAAGAAGTGTTTTACTTTATCAGCCACCTCTGATGGAGTTAATGTTGCACCCCATTTATAGCAAAGATTCTAACAACAAATAAGACAGCAACAGAAAAATGAGTATCAGCGATAAAGCAACTGATTATGACTGTGCCATCCCAATTATTTTTTGAATCATGGCAACACTCGTTTTTTGGTTTTCTTCATGCGGTTTAATCCACTAGTTGAAGTTAACAAATTCCAATCTCACTGAAAATATATGGTCTATAGTAGTTAGCTATATTTAAGTAAACACAATTATTTTCAAACAAGATTCTAGAGATATACGAGGCATTCAAGTTGAAGTTGAGTCTACGAGAATATGATTTGAAGGCTGAAAAGTCCCCTTCCATAGGAATTATATATGATCATTACATGTACCGGGCATCAAGCTATCCAAAGACCAAGGAATATTGGATGGTATCTGGGCGATAGAGTAAGGAGTTCAGTGATCAAACCTTGAACATTGATACTGGACCACAGCGGAAAATTTTCCGCAGCCTCCCATAGACTGATAACTCCTCATATGTCATTCCCATGTCCACTTCATCCAGCTGTTTCATGCAGAATGTAGAATTAAATCTTCCATATTTTAAACTTAATTTTGACGATTTTAGGAAAAAACCAAAAAAAGATAGAAACCTTTAAGAATTTTAATAAAATTATGAAGGTACAGGGAAAAGATACCTGGCTGTAGTTGGAACGAATAGGCTCCAATTCAGCAGTGGGTGGAGCGGCTTCTATATCTGCCAAGGATGAGTAACCAAGATGGTTGGCAGCCCATCGCAAAAATGTCCGAAGATCCTGCTTGCTAATACTACCAATTGGGTTTATATCTGCTGCGCTGCAGTCATACTGTAAAAGATATTAAAAATAAATTCCTGTCAGAACTTTTTTTTATTTGCTCATCCTCCAAGAAAATTGTTAGCTGAGCAACTATTGGCTGGAATGACATCAATAAAACACCGATTATATGTGCCTAATTACAAGGAAAAGAAAAGAAAAAGGTAGAGTACCGACCTTTGTAAGGTAACCACGTAATGCTTCGTCCACATTAGAGCTACCTAAAACAAGATAAAACCCTTTTTTGTTGTGAACCCAGGGCAACAGTGATGCTAACATAAAAGCTAACACCATTCTGATTCGAGCTTGAATGTTCTGCAATCCCAGGTTTTCAACATCGGATCCCCCATCAACCTGCAAAATGGAAAATAATCATTTCAGTCACATCTATCAAAAAAGCTTGGCTAAAGAATAGTTTCCTCAGACTATATTTCATCAAGAAGAGAGACAAAAAACATTTCCAAGAGCTGATTGATGGCAATAATCTCTATGAACTCTTATTGTTATATTTTGGTACTCATGGACAAAAATGCATAAGCATTTTGCCAAAGATTCCATGGAATGGCTATATGGCATCTGCTGGGCCAGTTGACCTTATGGAGGAAATAAAAAACTTGTTATCGCAATGTTAACCTTATAACGTGGCCTTTTTCCAGTAAGCGTCTGAAACAATGATAGAAGAGATGAAACAACACCATCTATGCAAACGTCAAGATGCCATGAACCAATCTCATCTGCTAATACCTTAGCCCGCATCTTTGTGGCTTCAGAACTGTAATAAAAAGAAACCTTCTCATAAATATACCACATGATTCCACATGATTCCAATCAATCTGAAACAGAAAATATCTTCCTTAAACAGAACGATCAACTTAAACTGAAAAAAAAATGGTGTTTAGGTGATATTTACTATCAATTAATACATCAAATTCTCTTAAGAATTCGAATTTTTCTAGGAATTTTAAAAACCTTATCAGGCTGCATTTTTCTTGACAGCAAACAAGCAGATAGAATGGCTCTACAATAAATCAATCTGAAGACATAACAATGGGAAGTAGGTCAAAATTTTCTTGAAGAGCAACCAGAAAGGAGAGTTACTAGAACTATAACAGTTTATACCAAGTGCCAAATGATCATTCCTACTGGACTAAGAAATTTTATTGTAAACAGTAATGCTCATTTTCCACCGCTAGTGTCAATACTTATATCCTATATATAGTCAGCAGAACAAGTCATGACTCATAACTAGCTTGAAGAATGAGGAGCAACGGATGGATGCTGTGACCTCACCTATTTTCGGAACCCATGTAGACTGTATAAAATATGCGTTTAGCAAATTCCTTGCTGTCAGTTGGAAAATTTCCATTAGTGTAATTCCCAATCCGTATTGCGTCACCTTTAACTTGTTCATCTCCGTTTGCAATTTCTGAAACAAAGTATGCATGCACAAAATTAATTATTAACAGAAAATAAGTCTCACCGCACAGGTTTTTTCTGACAGGAAAGGGTTCTTCTTGAGGAACTGAAGTTCTCAACTCCTAAATAAAAGCAGAAAAGAAGTAGTGCTACTCAGCAGCAGGATACTATGAAATTGTACACTAACCTTTGACAACAAGTTGGCACATACATCCAACTATAGCAGCTACAGAGGAACTGTCTGCACCACCAGAAAGAGGAAGCAAAAACCCAGAAGCTCCACTTCTTCTTAAATAGTCCCATAGCCAGCAGCCAGGACCAAATGCTATTTCTTCCTCAGGAGAATGATACATGATCTGCAATTCATAAAATAATGCAATGAGGTAATAAGCAATATGCTCACAACAATGTTTTCTGACCAAGAACGAACCTTTTGTGGACTGGAAAGTGACATCTTCAGGTTAAAAGGTTTGCAAATATTGTAAGGCACTGCTACGGATGATACTTTGGTTTTGCAACTTGCTTGTTCTTGAAAACTGCTGATAGATCCTCTTAAACTAGCAACCTGTCATTAACAAAGATATACGAGAATAGCAACATGATTTTTTATATGCACGACATTAGAAATATGGCAAACTCTAAGTTGCCACCGATTTTCACAAATAAAATCTTCTTTTTGTGACTATTAGGCCTTTATAGTAGTCAGTCTTCAATAAATGTGTTCATATTAATTATTTATCACGCATCTTCCGGGAGAAATTCTCGTATATTAAATCATTATTTTCGCCCTTCTCTTTTATGCATCAAGTCTTCAAATGACAACAGATTAATAGCATTCAATCTTTCAAACAAACATACATATAATGAAAGAGTGCAAAGTTATAACATACCGCATCTAAATCAACTTGAGCAACCACAACCTCAACATCCTTCAAGGAGAACTGTGAGCCTTGAGCAACAACCTCTCCGTTCACAACAACACAACAGCACCCATCTGTAGTAAATAAATTAATGCTCAATAAACCAAACAATATCTTTGTATGAAAAGACAACACATTTTGTAGTGGAGCAGGAGAGATAAAGCAAAAACAAAGCAAGCACATTTTAAATATATTGCCAGCGAATGCTATGCTGAAGCCTATGGTAAAGTCACCACAATGTAAAAGTTGGGAAATAGTATTAAAATTAAACAAATGTATAGTGTACTAAAAAGCATGTTATTTACCATAATACAGCCGAGCACCATCACAGCCCTGGTGGTTACTGTACATGTAAACCCCTCCACGAGTATGAGTAGCACCTATAAAAGCCCGAAGTCGAAGGTCTAGCTTTCTCAATTGGTGGTGACTCCCACTGGCATTCAGGAAAACTTCAACCCCATTTAATGCAAGCTCAGTATGGGGAGGAATAGGAGTAAAAAGCTCTTCACAAATTTCAGCCGCAACAGCTCTAACAAGGGATAAAAGGGGTTAAAATATTAACATTTCACTCATGAAACCATGACAAAGTTTCATATGATGTGCCATGTAATCTACTTGCATATTAAGTTACATTTGCATCATTACATAGGAGAGAAATGACCCTTCTTCTGATATGTAGGATAAGTGAACAATGCCTAATCGATATCCAGCTAAGACATCATTATGCCCTAAGGCAGAAAACTTAATAGCAATCTAATAAAAGCAGAACCAGCAACATTATGCTTACGTGTCCAAAAACTGAATGTATCCATAACCAAAAGGCACCAACGTCTGTGAAATGGCCTCAGAAATTTCGGGTGGGAGCTGAAATTCTACGAGCTGGTCTTGTTGCTTCCATGTGGTAAACCACCGAAGCTCCCTGTAATTGCCATCATTTGCAAGCCACATCTTTGGCCGTATCATGACAATTTTCCTGTTAAAACACAAAACTTGACAATTATAACGCTCTGATCCTTTAATAATAGGCATTCCTATGCTGCACAATATACCATTTGTCCAGTCACCAAGCAGAATTTCTTTCAAGCACTCCCACCTGCAAACAAATAATCCCAAGTTTCATTTCAGAGAAGCAAAGTAACATCACCTGCAAGACTACAAGACCAACGAAGGCTTTTTTGGGCCAGTCAATCAATCGACCATTATCCTTGAGGACCAAAAAAAAAGTGCACTTTACTAATTAAAAATATCAAAATGTTACAGTTTACATGCAGTAAATTTAGAAAACAACTAATAGCATATGATGCATTCTATAAAGAAGCAATTACTTCAATTCAATTCTAATAACTAACAAAAGACCGATAATCCAAGTTTTAAGAACATCACAAATCAAAGTAAAGATCCACGAATCTTTGAAGAAAAAAACACAGAAAAAAAAAGAAGAACCTTACGCGTGATTGACTGTATCGAGTTCCAAGAAATGATCTTCACAGCCATAGCCAGTGATTTCGAGCTCGGGTCCAAGCCTGATGACAGCACCAGCTTCTTTGGCCCTTCTTATCGATTCCTTAATATTCTTCAAATTGCAATCAAAATCCATCGCCCATTGGTTCAAATTACAGGTGGCTACTTTCAAAAGTCTCATCTTCCCAAGAAAACCTCCTAAACAAAAAATAAAGACCAAAAATTTCACTCAAAATCACTTGAAAAATAAAAAAGCAAAGAAGAACAACGGACGGCGAAGACGAGATACTAAGTGGGTGTTTCGGCAGCACAGAGAATTAGCGACCTTGTGTTTGGTATCAGATTCCGTTT
>JBBYHL010000021.1:8244963-8255195 GCA_038381835.1 Adansonia madagascariensis
CTAATTAAATAGCATTAATTAATTAATAAATATTAGAAAATTATTTTATTTTAAAAAATTAATATATAGGAAGATGAATGGTTTTTATTAGATATCTAAAAATGGTTTTTCATAGAAAAAAATTATTTAAATAAAATTGGAGTAATTTTTTTTAAAGATATGATCTTTTTCTAATGTATTTCTATAGTTCATTAATATTTTAAATATTAAACTCAATTTCTAAAATAATAATTAAGTAAAAAAATATGCATGTTATTTTTGTAACTACTCATTTTCTTAAGTATCAAATATTCAAATAAAAAACCATTTATTTAAAAAAATTACTTATTTTCTTTATTTTTTTTTTCCTTTGCAGCAATAGATTTAATGTATGTTTATCTAATTTTCTGTGTCTAAAATTTATACCACTTTAGGTTTTTTTTTTTTTAAATGTATTTATTGAGTCTTTATAATTAACAGAAAACGAAAAATATTGTGTAATTTACAAATTTTATTCTGAAAAAAAAAAAATATATATATATATATATATATATATATATATATATAGTGTAGTGTACCTCTGAGATAAAGGCGGTTCGTTTAAACCCTAACAACAGCCATCTCCGATTTCTGTCGTCTCGTCTCATCGGTTAGCGGCAAAACGCGAGAACCTTACATATAAATAAATCAAGAAAGAGCTTTCATTTTCCTTCCGATGACGGAAGTGGCGAGCTCCGTGGTGCACGAGGTGCTAGGCCGCAGAGCGGTGGATGTGGATCAACCAATCATTGATTACATCATCAACGTCCTCGCCGACGAAGATTTCGACTTCGGAGAAGACGGAGATGGCGCCTTCGAGGCCCTCGGTGAGCTCCTCGTCGCCGCCGAATGCGTCTCTGACTTCTCCGAGTGCCGCAAGGTAACTTCCACCATTTCTCTTATTTCATGAGTCCTTAATTACATGGATTATACTGGTTACAAAAAAAAAAAAAAAATTGAATTCGTGATGGTAGTTTTGGTAATTTCTTTCTGAATTTATTGTAGGTTTGTAGGACACTATCTGAGAAATTCGGAAAGCATGGGTTGGTTAAACCGAAGCCAACTGTCCGGAGTCTAGCAACGCCATTTAGGATGAATGAAGGTATGGAGGAGGAGGCTCCAAAGAAAAAGCCAGAGCCGGTCGATGGTCCGTTACTGTCTGAACGCGATAAAATGAAGCTCGAGAGGAGGAAGAGAAAGGAGGAGCGCCAAAGAGAAGTATAACTACTCCATATCAATAATTAATGTGTTCGTTTTTTGATTGTTAGATTTAGATTACTCCTATGATTATGTTCGGTTGCAGTAACGTGAATCAACTAAGGTACTAATTTAGTTATTGTACTAGTGTTCTTTCATCAGTGTGTTTTTCTGTCATTTGTTCCGCAGGCACAATACCAAATGCATTTAGCTGAGATGGAAGCAGCTAGGGAAGGAATGCCTGTTGTTTGTGTGAATCACGATGCTGGTGGTGGACCAGCTGTTAGGGATATTCATATGGAGAACTTCAATGTTTCTGTTGGTGGCCGTGATCTCATTGTTGATGGTTCGGTTACACTTTCTTTTGGAAGGCATTATGGTGGGTTAAGTTTCTTGTTTGCATAGAATTGCTTTGCTCTCATGCTACAAAAAGGGAAAGGAAAAAAAATTAAGAAACTTTTTTGAAGAGGCATATGGATATTGTTCCCTTAACAATGCCTTATTGATTTCTTCTTGCTGCATTTTCTCGAGTTGTTTCTAATCCACTATGTCATTCTCTTTGCAGGTCTCGTGGGGAGAAATGGTACAGGGAAGACAACATTCCTTAGGCACATGGCAATGCATGCAATTGATGGAATTCCTTCAAACTGTCAGATTCTACATGTTGAGCAAGAAGTAGTTGGTGATGATACAACAGCGTTGCAGTGTGTACTTAATGCCGATATTGAAAGAACCCAGCTTTTGCAAGAGGAAGCTAATTTACTTGCACAGCAGGTTGAAAACAATTAGCTTTTTTATCTAAGAAAGCAATGAATCTTTTTATTGATTCACATCCATTTACTGTTTATGGCCTTTTCTGGTGATCATTCTGATAAATTTATTGTTTCTCTCTTAAGAGAGAATTGGATCTTGAAGATGAAAATGAAAAGACCAAAGAAGATCAAAATGGGGCGCTTGATAAAGATGCCATCTCGCAAAGACTTGAACAGATATACAAAAGGCTTGAGGTCATTGATGCAGATTCAGCAGAGTCCCGTGCAGCTTCTATTCTTGCAGTAAGTTCTCAAATTATATATTTGGTTGATGGCCTGAAAATGCTGCTTGATCGAAGATTAAATAATTACAATGAAAATGAGAAAATAAGTCAAAATTGTAAGAAGAAAAAAGAAGCAGAGGAAGAAAAGACTTTTTTTGATTTAAGGAAGCCAGGGGTGGACATTTGGTGGTCAATTTGTGCTAACCTCCTAATTTCATGATAGGAAAAGTTACTGCTACAAGACAAAGCATGATAAAAACATAGGTTGGTTTTCAAATCACTCATTGTACATCTTCTCAAATTAGTTGTTCGCTTTCTTTCTTGGTCCTTGTTATGTGTGCTAAGCAACGGCCGCAATGTGAAGTCAAATCTGCTGTTTTTCTGTTTCGGCTCGCGCCGCCATGGATATTCATACTACATTTGATGGTGATGGCATTCGTTACGTCCGCATTTGTGAGAAAACACGAAAGAACCAAAATGCATCTGCAACCGCAGTTGAAATTGCTGATGCTAACCTCCTAATCTCATGATTGAAAAAGTTACTGCTACAAGATGAAAAAGCAATACATTTGTGTTAAAGGATCAAAACAGCTTATGAAATGAATGGAATTCCAGCTCTCTGTCAGAGAAGCATCAGGTTTCCTCATTCAAGAGGTTGTGTTTTGTGAAAAGTTCTGCATTCCCCTTATGCAGTTAAGAAGAAAGGAACTATTATAGGTGTCAGTCGTCTGGAATCATGATTCTCAAAGGTGAAGAAGTCAATGGTGCACTACCGATCCCTATAATTAGGTTGAACCTGGGAAAAGGGGAAGTTATTGCCTTGGGCGGTTGTTCTTTTCTGAGGTTGCTTTGAGTAATCAGGTTCAGGAGTAGCCAGATGAGCTGTCATCAGTGAGGCTTCTTAGGGAGGCAAATATCCTTCATGAGGAAGGGGTCCAGGAGTCCCCAATAATGTGAAGCAACATCCATCCTATCCTGAAAATAAAAAGCATTCTGTGAGGTGCAGTGTTGTCAAGGCGCGCCTGCACCTTAGCGTTAGACACAAAAGAGCCTCATACCCTTTCGGGCAAGGAGCATTTGATAAGACGCACACTTGGTGCATCTAGGTGCTCTTTTTTGTAAGGCGATAGGTGTAAAAAAGCCTGCCTGACTGAAGTTCCCTCGAATTTCTTTATTTTGAACTTTTTTCATTAGATGTACCTTTACTAGTAAGAAAGGGATAGTATCAAACTCGCTACTTCTCAATAATTGAGTATTCAACAACAGACATGAGACCATAAGAGGAAATCATGCATAGTGGCCATAAAAAAATTGCATTTTTGTAGATAAATTGGACCACTGTTGTAAGAGTTTATTATCATAATTATATATCTTAAGCTTATTTTATTTATATACATACAAACATACAAAAAATACACACATAGACATATTGCGCCTTACTTCACTCAGGTAAGCGCTTTTTTTGCTCATTGCGCTTGAGGCAATATAAGGGCTCTAGCGCTTAGAGTGTGCCTTCACCTTTGACAACACTCGGGTGTGCTGGCAGCCTGGGCTAACCCATCTTGTCTTATTGGAGGGAAATTTACCCCTGTTTCCACTGAAGAATGAGGGTAGTATTGACAAAGCATGCTAAAGACTTAGGATGGGTTTCAGACCACTCAAAATATAAAATTTCTCAAATTAGTTGTTTTGTTTTTTTCTTGGTCTCCGTTAACTACTCATATAGCTTGTAAATAGTAAAAGAATAAATGGCAAGCAAGTTAAGGTTCTTTAACTACATTGTATTTAGTTGTATTATTGCACCACTTCACTTGTTTTAATTATAATCTCACTGGCCCAAAATATTTCCAGGGTCTCAGTTTCTCTCCAGAAATGCAGAAGAAGGCAACAAAGACATTTTCTGGAGGATGGAGAATGCGAATTGCACTAGCCCGTGCTCTATTTGTAGAACCTGATTTGTTGCTGCTTGATGAACCTACTGTAAATTCTTTGTCTGACATTGCTTCATGGCATGCATTATTTTTTGGAACATGGTAGTATTTAATTTTTTTATTTTTTCAGAACCATCTTGATCTTCATGCTGTCCTGTGGCTGGAATCTTACCTGGTGAAGTGGCCAAAAACATTTATAGTTGTGTCCCATGCTAGAGAATTCTTGAACACGGTATTACTCTTAGGCTGCTTGTTTTCTAGTTCTTCCTAATAACTGTTATTGATTATAATAATTTTTCGTTTCCCTCTTTAAAATTTGCTTTTATTTTCAGGTGGTTACTGACATTATTCATCTACAAGGACAAAAATTGACATGCTACAAAGGAAATTATGATAACTTTGAGAAGACGAGGCAGGAACAGATTAAGAACCAACAGAAAGCCGTGGAGGCAAATGAAAGAGCAAGATCCCACATGCAGGTCTTCTCCACTGAACTAAACTTATACAGTACTACATTTACTACATTGATGCTGCATTTTCCTGTGTGATTATGTTCATCTTAATAAAATTAAGTTCCATGATGTTCGTTGGTACCCTAGTTAAGATCGTGCACTGCTACATGAACACTTACCTTTCTCTACCAATGCAAGTGGATCGACTTAAGCATCGATTTCGAAGGTGACAACATGAAGCATGAAAATAGAGCCAGCCACTTTTCTTGTTAATAATGTTACAAGCAACAGCGAGAAAATACGCTCTTGGATGCATGCATGCCCTTATCCCTCACCCATCGTCCTGATCTTGGCTTGAAGTATCCAAGTAGCTCTAAAACAAAAAAGTGAATTATTGGAATTCTTGGGCTTAGCCTTTGAATTGCCCTGGATCATTCCTATGCCTCTTGTTGTTAAATATCTCTACAGTGTAGGTTAGTCATTTAGAGCATAATTTTATCTATAACTAATTTCTCTCTTACTGCTTCCCTCCCCTCCCTCTTTTCTTAATACTATCATCCTAAACACGGTGAAAATGGTAAGTCTGCTTTTATTCTATTTCATACCAGAGAAGGCTTGTGTTATTTTATAAAGCTGTCCAACTCAGTTGGTATATTAATGGCATTTCATTCATGTTTGCCAGCATAACATTCATTGTTGTCTGATAAATTTTCCCATATCAGATTGATAGATTTGTTTTTCTTTGTTTTATACGATCAAGGCTCTCTCGTGACTTTTTCTCTGATATTTTTCCTTTTGTTTGGCATGAATTAAGTGTATAATCTTGTATTTGACATTCAAATGCTTGTTTTTCTGGTTCTGCAGGCCTTTATTGATAAATTTAGGTATAATGCAAAAAGAGCATCGCTTGTTCAGTCCAGAATCAAGGTCAATGTTATATACAATTTGGAATGATTTTAAATAGTTTCTAAAACCTTTATACTGCTATTGATCCAATTATCTCCATGTATATGACCAAGCTGATTGGTTCCCTGTACTCCTTAGGCATTGGAGCGGATGGAGCATATAGATGAAATTGTTAATGACCCTGAGTATATCTCCTTCAATGCTTTAATCTTATCTATTTTATAACCCATGAATTTGCTTTCAGATTGCGTCGGAGTTTATTTATTTATAATTAAGTTGGCCATTTTTTATGCAGTTACAAGTTTGAGTTTCCAACCCCAGATGATAGACCAGGGCCTCCTATCATAAGTTTCAGGTTTGTTTTCATAGCTTCTTTGGAAGAATTTAGAATAATGATGTCAGTTCTGAAACTTTTTCGAATGCCAAATGATAATTTGGTGCTTATTTACCTTTTACTGTTCTTTATGGCTAAGGTTTTGACATCTGCCTATATACTTCAAGTTTTATCAAGTTGACTTCTTGAAGTGTTTTTAGAGTGGCTGCTTGTTGGTCGGTATTGATGTTTATTGAATTGTTTGCAGTGATGCATCATTTGGCTATGCTGGGGGGCCAATATTGTTTAAGAATCTCAATTTTGGTATAGATCTAGACAGCCGCATAGCAAGTAAGGATAACTGCTCCTGGAGGTTTTTTTTATTTTTTTTATTTTTACTATAGAGCCTCATCCATGTTCCTTGCTCTCTCGTTTTTACTACTACTTACACGGCACACCCACCTCAAAAGAGGAAAAATGCAAAGACGGGTCTCTTTTTAGTGTTTGCATATCAAAAAATGTTTATACCCAGCATAATTTACTTATATCAAAAACTAGATGTAGATGTCATTCCAGTTTATGTTGTCTCTAAATGCCCATTTTTAAGTAATCATGGATATTCAAGGAATTGGTGCCTTTACTATCATGATTTGGATAGTGTGCCATTTATCTGGTTCATTTTTTTCTCTTATTTTCTTCATGTTATGCCTGTGTATCGTTTTGCAGTGGTTGGTCCAAACGGGATTGGTAAGTCAACAATACTTAAACTAATTGCTGGGGAACTACAACCAACATCTGGGACAGTTTTTCGGTCAGCTAAGGTATCTTAAACTTTCCATTTTCCTATAACTGATTCTGGGTATGTTACATATTTTCTTAGTGCACTCACCAGTAGTGAATTCACAGTTCTAATACTGTTACTTATTTTCTCCTGCGATATGCTTGAACTTTTTCTCCTTTATTATGTTATATTTTGCTCTCTGGGGTTGGATTCAGGGTTGGATTTAACTAATTATTTTATTGTCACTGGAGTCTCTCCATCGGAGACCGGTTCCTATACTTGGACTATGAATATCTCATTCATCCTCACTTTAATCATTTCCTCTTCAATAATATCTACCAAACTGCTTCCAATAATGTAAATTGGAAGTATGCTTTATCTTACGCCTTTTTAATGGTCCTTTCTCTCAATCCTGTGTTTTCAGAACTACTAACCATAATCTCTTCTGAGCTTCACCATTCAGAGATCTATCCTGTACCAAACACATTAATAATCTTTCTCACCTTATTGATCTGCATTATAATCGGTTTTAGACTTTTTTATCCCACAAAATTGGTTTGTCTTTCAATTTAGATTCTACCAAAATGTTTGTACATTATTAAGAGAAACCATTAATTATGTATTCCACATTTGGACCCTGTTCTGTATCATAAATTACTTCTTTCACCCTTGATTGAGTCTTGTGCTTGGCAGTTTTTGCATTTTAGGGAACAGTAATGCTGTTTAACAATTTCATTTTCTAACATAGAAAATTTGAACTTCTCCAATGATATTAATCTCTGAGTGTCTTTAAGTGTACAAAAGTTTTGAACAAAGAGAAATATCGCTAATGAAAGATTATACTATTGAAAATTAGCATTCCTTTGGACTGTAGTTATAAGGATATTATAATATTAAAAATTGGATTAAGTGCCACATGTAGATAAAGCGCAGTGAAATATGCTCTTCATAATTTGTGCACTTTTGAAGGGGTCTGGCATTATATGACATAAGGATTATAACAAACTGTTCACCTTAACAAAAACTCAAGTGGCTTTTATAAACGCTAGGTTGAAGGGGACTAACATTATTCTATCAACAGGTTCGAATTGCTGTGTTCAGTCAGCACCATGTTGATGGGCTAGACCTGTCTTCAAATCCCCTGTTATATATGATGCGCTGCTATCCGGTAAGTTTTGGGTTTTAACGATTCCTTATTTGTGATGTGAGAACCACCTAGAGTGCTTTAAGGGCCTTTATGGCTGTCATTCATTCTTTTCTTATTTTTGTTTGCTCTTGTTTGTGGTGATTTAAGTGACTTGATGTGATTAAATCGCTTGTTTGATGTTTCCATCTTGCAGGGAGTGCCTGAACAAAAACTTCGTGCCCACTTGGGTTCTTTTGGTGTGACAGGAAATCTTGCACTACAGCCAATGTATACTTTGTCTGGTAAGTTTACTTTTTTATGTCAGGATATGATTGATAATTTGAATTCAGTTTTTTAATTGGTTTTTAGTGATGGGACTCTTGATGTTATTGAAGAGTTGGTTTTTGAATTATTATTATTATTATTTTATTTTGAGGCTACCACCTAGTGAATCCTGGTGATTGGGAGAGCCTAGTACTCTACCAAAACATCACGTGGCTGTTTGCTAGGATTTCAAAGTATCATATGTACATATGTGTGTACACATGCGCATGCATGTTTCTAATTGCTTTGATTGCCAATGCTAGGTGGTCAAAAAAGCAGAGTGGCCTTCGCAAAGATAACTTTCAAGAAACCACACATAATATTGCTTGATGAGCCATCCAATCATCTTGTATGTCGTTAACTTTTTCTTATTTCTTGATTTAAGACTTGTCTGAGTCTTCATTGATTCCGGATTTTGCTTGGAAAGTTTTATAACAGCTAACAATGCCCTATGAACGCTGACTCTGGCATTCGATTTTGACATTTAAATTAGGATTTGGATGCTGTGGAGGCACTAATTCAAGGCCTTGTTTTGTTCCAAGGAGGAATTCTAATGGTGACAGTCCTCTTCTCTTTGTCATTTTAGTTAGCATAATGAATAAATAATTGAGATTATATTGCTCTTTTTTTTTTTTTTTTAACTTCGGGGATTTAATCTTGTGTGTCGGGTCTTCCTGCAGGTTAGTCATGATGAACACCTGATATCTGGAAGCGTAGAAGAATTGTGGGTGGTGTCTGAGGGAAAGGTGAACCCTTTCCACGGAACTTTCCAGGACTACAAGAAGATACTCCAGTCCTCTTCCTAAAAGTATTATCCTGTAGGAAAATGCACTCTGATATCAAGATGGAGTGCTAGATGAAGGAACTTCCAGGATTAGAGCAAATTCTTCTTTTTTGAGTTTTGTTTTGAAAATAAAGTTATTTGTTGAAATGCAATGAAGAGAGATTACTGAATTTACACTAAAGCATGCAATTATATGATTGTGTCTTTCTACAATCTGATGGTTTGTTTGCAGTTGTTGTGGGATTCTCGTGAAAATTTTTGAATCTTCATCCTTGCACTATAAAGTCTACGCTTGTAGCACCACATTTTTTTTCAGTTTTTATGGTGCGTCTGCGGTGTCGGTCTGCACGCGGGTCCCCGCACAAGTGTGCTACACAAGCCCAAAGTTTCGACCCATCACACCAGCACATGTCTGGGAGATATATATATATATATATATATATATATATAGATATGTGTGTATATATATATGTTGCTTTTGGCTCGATATCCTTTGTTTTTCATTTTTTTTTGGGTTGTAATGTAAATAGTAGAGGATGGAGCTCGAAGAGAAACATCCATTCCTCAGGGGCAAGGATCTAGGGTTAGTTAATGAAAATCAATAAGTTGGAGCAACTTCATAAGTCTATTTTAACATAGCAATTGAAAGGCTTAGATTCAAACTATTTTTCAGTCAAAAAGAAATATTATTGGAATTGGTATAATTTTTTCGATCAAAAATGTATCATGCGAGAATTAATAGTTAATATAATTCTTTGATAGAAAGAAAAAAAAAAAGAAAAAGGGACATGTAGCCGTTATTTTTTAAATGATTAAATATATATATATAGAGGATGGGCTTTAAAGGCCTGATTAATAAGGTCTGGTCTTAGATAAACAATTTTTTGCCTTCGAATTCGACTTCATAGATAAACTTCAAACGCAAGTGAAAAACATGTAATGCCTACTAGCAACTAGGAATAGTACAATTTTAAATGCAAGTAAAAAGCATGGCATGCCTCGTCGCGAGAGTATATTGGGTCTTTAAAGCTATCGTCAGCCATTTGTGAACATTAAGGTTTTTATCACTCGCAAGTTTGAAATCTAAGCAATGGTGAAGCTATTAGGTGGTGTTGAAACTTGGGTTTAATGCACGGCATGTTTGGTTTCCTAGTCACTCGAGTACATACAATTAGTAACCTGCCATGCCAATGTTTTCCAAACATTTTTCTGTAAATGCTTTAAGGATACAAAGGTTATCAATTTATTGGCTCCAAGCATTCATCAGCCATGCAAAAAGAAACAGTTTCAAATTTGATTTGTATTTTTATCTCAAGTCTTTTAGCCCAATAAAGAGGGGTGATTTTGGGTGGCTTTAATTTCAA
>JBBYHL010000021.1:8320418-8338301 GCA_038381835.1 Adansonia madagascariensis
AATAAACTAAAGATTTTCAAACATAAAGAATCTTGACTTAATTCACTCTCATCATTCATATCATAAATATACCATATACGTAAGAATTGAATTCATATTACCACAGGAAAATCTCCAAAAAAATCTTACAATAAAAACATATCATCTAAGTTCTTTTCCATTTTAATATGTTCCTCTTAATTTACCTTCTATGAGTTATCAATACCGCATCATTGCATTTTAATATATCCAACAAAGGGTGTTTTTTTTCCCTCATTGGACAAGTGAGAAAATCAAAAAACAAAATGACCAAACCTAGAAAATATAAAGACAAATATATCCAAAGTACAGTGTTTAAATAACTAAATGCCCAAAGGCAAAGATGTCACTGTTATACCCATCAACCTTGGAATTTATATATCAGATTTCGTTCTTGTCTGTAACAAAAAATCTATAAATTAAAAAAAAAAAAAAAAAGAAAATTGCAGAAAGAGAAAGAAAACAAAGAGAAAAAGAGATGAAAGTGAGACAAAATTAAAAACCATCACCACCTTTTATTTCTTTTGCTTCATAAATCATAAATATTGGCTCTTCTCTTTGCTTCTTTCTCTCCCTCTGTCTTTGTTATTATTATATATATAAATATAGTGAGCTACGCTTTTTATCTTAGTTTCTCTGACCGACAACTTTCTTTTTCATTTCTCTTGGAGCAGAGAAACTATGACAAACAAAAAAGGGGTCATTCTTTTGTACCCTTTTGCTCTTGTTTTCTCAGAAGTTTTCTGGGTTTGTTTTGTTTTGTTTTTAGTGTTTCTCTTGCAAGACAAAGAAGAAGGAAGGCAGTGAGGATCTTAGTTTAACTGGAGTTTCAGCTTAGTTTTTTTTTTCTTTCTTGAATGGGACTGAAGGTCATTTAATGGGGTTCAAGCAAATGAGTTTCGGATCGTGAAGTCGAGTTTAGTTTTTTTTTTCTTTTTTTTTTTTAACTGGGTGAAGCAGAGATGGGTTCAACGTTAAAGCAGACACTAAAGAATCTTTGTTGCAGTAATGGGTGGTCTTATGGTGTTTTTTGGCGCTTTGATCAGAGGAATTCCATGTAAAGTTTTTTTTTTTGTAATATTTGCTTGATCTTTGTTTTGTTTTTTCTCTGTCGTTTGCTTCTTCCAAATTTATGATATCTTTGGCTTTTAGTTTCTTTCAAGATCTGCTTTCTTTGGTAAAACTTTCATTTCTACCTTTTTTTTTAGCCGCATATTCATCATCTTTCTTTTATTTTCCCATGTTTTTGCTGTTTTAATTCCATTTTATTTTATTTTTCCTCATGGGGAATTGTCATTTTGCATGCATGTCTCAATTCAGAAAACAAATTTTAGAAATTTTTTCTGTAAATGAAAAGAGTCAGAAAACGGTGATTTTCTAATTAAAATATCTTCACAATTTATTTTATATCCTCTAACGCGAACAAAGAGATTAATTTACTGTCATAAGCATCATTTTCTTAGATTCAATAGTATTTTTTTTGGCTAAATATAGATTGTATATTCTTGGAATTTTAACAGGTTGTTAACAATGGAAGATGCCTACCATGAAGAGCAAATGGGTCCATTAGTTGACAAAATGCTTCAAAAATTTCACATCCTGGGTGAAGGGTATGCTCAGTTAATCAAGTTATTTGTTCCAGTATTTGGTGTTCTCCTTTGTAAATCTAGTAACTGTAATGAAAAATACATTTAAATTTAGTTTAAAAACAAGAAAAGTAAACTTGTGAGTTATTACAAGATCTCTAAAAGGGCCGATCTTCTTGTTTTCTCATCTTAGAATAATTGGCCAAGCTGCTTTCACGGGAAAGCATCAATGGATTTTCTCAGACTTCAATGGTAAAACTTCGGATGCCACTGGAAATGAAAATATATCTCAGGTACTTTTTTTGCCTTTATAACTGTTAATGCATCAATCTTGATAACATGCTAATAGTTTTTTCTTTTTTCGTTTTACAGGATGAATCTGAGTTACAAGACCAATTTTCATCTGGGATCAAGGTACCTTTCCATTCAACAAAATATTTAACCCATTTATGCAAGAATCTTTTTTCTGTATGTCTTTATAATCTACATTTATTTACAACCAAACATGATCTGCAGACAATTGCAGTAATCCCGGTAGGACGATGGGGAGTGGTTCAGTTTGGATCCACACAGAAGGTTGGTGTATATATGAAAATGACTGATATATTTTCATCCTCATGAAAACTGTGTTGAACTGAAGTAAACTACCCCAATTTGGTAATGGCTAGAGCCATATTTTAACTTGTTAGGTTGCGATTTGCGAGATCTTTTTAAACTTGTCATTCCTCACAAGTTTTATATATGAAACATTAAGAAGATCTTATTGTAAAATCTTATTGTCATTCAATTCAAAGGCCATCAAAATATGCTTGTCTATTGTTTACGAGCATTTGAAAATTCTATTTTCAGCCTTATTTAGTTATGCTTCCATGGATTCTAATTATATTTACATGGTAATCCCTTATTGTAAAATAAACTTTTACTGGATTTGAGTAGGCATGTTGCCTTATACATAAGAAACTCAAAAAGAAAATGTACTTTTTTGTTCATTATCCAAGCTTGGGGTGTTCTCATCTCGCACACATTACATCAGTCAGGGATCTTGTTTAATCTTTAAACTATTTAATTACCAGAACTAGTACATATGTTTTATCTTTTCTATAATTAGATTTCTAATTAAGAAAAGCATAATTAAAAAAAATCAATAAATTAATGTGTAAGGAAACATTCATCCGTGCATTAGCAGTGGAGTTGCTGAAAATACTACTTGTTCTTTGCTGATCTGGCAGATTTTGGAGAGGCTGGAATTTTTGGCTGAAACAGAGAAGTTATTTTATGACATGGAAAGTTTTCATGGACTTGCCCCTTTGGAAATTGAAACTTGCAATCTAGATGGACTTTTTACTTCGCTCACATCATGTGGAAATTTTTATGACGAGAATCCGACAACCGAACAAGGTGGCTGCTCCAGAGAGCCAAAAGGGTGGTCATGTTCTTTACAAAATCTCACTGAATCCTCCTCCTTTGTGCATGAGATTCAAGACTCTAGGATGAACTCTGTGCAACAGAATCTATCTCATCTCAGAAGTCAATTGCGAACAAGCAGCACGGAAGCTCAACTATCATCCGGTAAGATCTCTCATGTTAACTGCTTGGCTGCCGATTCCCGTTGCACTAATACCTGGAATAGTGACGGTTCAATTTTGACTTCATTCGGGACATCATTGCCATCCGAAAGGGGCATGTGGGATCCTCCAATTGCAGTTCCTAAAAAGGCAAATGGTCTTGTACTTGGTGGTACAGAACAAAATTTACAGGGTGGTTCAATATTTACTTCATTTTATAACACAGGAGAATTGGTTGATGCAGAATTACCTTCTCTTGACAGCTTTGGGAAAACGGAAGAGAAACAGCATTCTTTTGATGTCAACGCTGAACTTCTGGATAGTGTAGTTAGCCTACAGAGAAGCACCGAGGAATTTAACCTAGCGGACTTTACAACAGATCTCTCCAGCTCCTTTACAATGGATGATCTCTCTCAGTGGTTTTCTCCTTCACCACAGCATAATATTCATGGAGCTGGAGCTACAATGACTAGCAACCCTTCATGTTCAATAGGAGTTACCTCTGTGTCATCCATTGTGATAGGAGGTGATACGGTAATTGACATTCCAGTCAGACAACCAGCTAATTCATCACAAAGCTCCATCACTGATACATTCATATCTAGCATAGAGAAATCTACAATTGTTCATGATAATGGAAATGATCTGTTAAGTGGTGCGGGACTCGATTTTAGATTTGGAAAAACTGCAGTGTCCTCAGAAGACATCATCTTGCCATTGTTGCATGGTGATAACTCAGCTGTTACTCCAGGAAAGTCATCAACCATTTCGGAATTGGATGTTCATTCCATGACTGGCAAGCGAAAAGGGTTATTCTCTGAACTAGGCCTTGAAGAGCTTCTAGTCGGCGTTGGTAATTCTTCTTATGTTACCAAATCTAGTGTTGAGGATCAAATTTCCACTGCTAAAAGAAGGAAAATTGAAAGTTCATCATCAATTTTTCATCAAGGTCAGTTTGAAGGTCTTTCTTGCTCCAGTGCGAGCATGAATCTGGGGCAGCATTCACATACATGGGCCACGAGTAATAATAGTACCATATTCAACAAAGAGGTTCACCAAAAATCACAAGTAGGTTTATGGATAGATGATAGCTATAGCGTAAATGCCGGACATGCTGTTGCCACAATATCAAAGAAGCCCACCAGGAAAAGGGCTAAATCTGGTGAAAGTACTCGACCAAGGCCCAAAGACCGTCAGCTGATCCAAGATCGTATCAAAGAGTTGAGAGGAATTATCCCTCATAGTGGAAAGGTAATAATGACAATTCTTTGCTTTAATTGAGTATATACTGCGAAAAATTGTGCTTTCTGTTTTCTGGAGAATTCTGTAAGGATTATAGATTTTGTTTGCTTTAAAGATTGCTATAACGTTTCTAGTCTTTAAGCGTTATCATCTAAAATTATTTCTGGGATCAAAAGTTTCTGTAACACAATAAAGCATCTGTTTCATTGATAAAGCGGCTTACATTATTTCCATAATGCAGCAGCTAAGCATTGACCATTTATTGGAGCGGACCATCAAATACCTGCTTTTCTTGCAAGGTGTGACAAAATATGCAGACAAGATTAAACAAGCTGATGAACCGAAGGTAAGCACTTTGTTTATTTTGGTAAAAAATTATACAGAAGAAGCGCAGAATTCGGTGATCGCAGTTCACTAACGTGTTAAACAAACTTCCTTCAACTTCAGCTTATTGGCCTAGAGAATGAAATGCTTCCGAAACACAACACGATGAGCGGTGGTGCTACATGGGCATTTGAAGTTGGGGCTCAGAGTATCCCTATTGTAGTTAAGGACCTAAATCCACCTGGCCAAATGCTTATAGAGGTATGAAAATGCACAAAACATTTTTTTTTTTAAATGCAAAAACCAAAGAAATTCTCCTCATGGGTGGCTAACTAAGCAACGTTGATGGTTTTGCTGAGCCTCTATCACTTCTTTGTTACAGATGCTCTGTGAAGACCGAGGATTCTTTCTTGAGATAGCAGATGTCATTAGGGGCTTTCCATTGAATATCTTGAAGGGAGTGATGGAGCTCCAAGAAGATAAAATATGGGCACGATTCATTGTTGAGGTAAACGCCTGAGTTAAGAATTCAAAGCAATCTACTGAGACAACTTAAATACGATTTCAAGGAACTGATCCTAAAATGAATATGACAGGCGGACAAGCAAGTCGAAAGGACAGGTATAATTTGGTCTCTTCTCCCACTTCTGCAGCAAACAGACAGCAGTGCGATTGCTTCTGCAAGTCAGCCATGTGACAACATGGATGGTGGGATTTCCCTATTAAACAATTACCAGCAACCTTTGCTGCTGCCTCATGTCAGCATGGCTGAGACACTTCAATAATTAGAACACACATTTAAGTGTTCCAATAGTACCTTGAGCATTCACATCTAAAGGGCCTGCTGAGGTTGGTGTTCTGGAAATCGAAGAGCCAAAGCTGAAGATAGAGGAGGTTCTTCATTCCAGTTTCAACTGCCTTAGACACAAAGTATAAGTTTCATAGGCTACAAAATATTCTTAAAGGAGTGGCAAGTGATTTGTTTGCTCCCTATACAGTTTCTGAACGGGGAGGAGAGACTATGGGATGTGCAGCCCACCAGCGCAAGGAGAAAAAACCTGATATAGAAACTCTCATCATGGCATGAACCAATCTGGGTTGCCTGCGAGGGGGGTAACTGATAAACATTGAAATATAGTTCTGGGTTTATTGATTCTTGCATGCTGCTCCAGTCATAATTTGTTTATAATCCAAAGCAGATGACATAGTTAGTTGTAGGCTAACAGATAATTATTTTTTCTTGATCCTTCTGTTGTTGTTTGATTAGCATAATAATCAATAGAATTAGCTTGCTTTGGCATTCCAAATGTTGCATCTCTCAGGCAAATTCTGTTACACCACTGCAATATATACTTTTTTTTTTAATGCAAAAGAAGCCATAGCTTGAGAGGGAGGTGGTTGTAGACATTATGATTCGAACCTAGACATCCAGGATACTACTTCTTAAGTGAGCCAGTGCAATATATACTTCCTTTATGTATTAGTGAATTTCCAGTACAGTATCAAAAATCTTTTGAAATTTTCCTTCACATTAACATGTTTATACTAACGCTAATGGAAGCACAGCATTCAAAAAGTACTTTTCTTCGTGAAAGAAGACAGAAGTCTAGCATGGTTGCAGTTATATATCCTAGAGAAGCAAATTTGTAGTCTTCATATTTTTTTCTCACATGTCAGATGTTTAAAACTGAATGATTAAGCTATGTTAGTTCCAATTAATTCACCGGTGGAGTTGAGCTGGTAAAGCTGGTATTTCCTCCACCATTAAGCTACTCAAATAGATTCTCAATCATGGATTTGTCGTTGCTGTTTTTTTAACCATGCAGTGCAGGTATACTTACTGTAAACTCAGACTGGGGTATGAGTGTTCGATACGGATAAGTTTCTATCTTAGTTATATTCAATTTTCAAAATTTTTTTCTTGTATTTGAAATGTCATATCCTCATAGCTATGTTCCAAAATGTATCAGACATAGGGTTTGGACACATATACTCTTAAGAAAAATAAATGGAGCAGGAAAACAAAGACTCTTAACCTTTGGAATTTGTTGGTGGTAGGAGGATTTTTATTTCAATTACTAAATCTTCAATTAGGAAAGAGTTTGCAAGGTCAGCCTTGGCTTTTTTTGCAAAGTGAAAAGCTAGTTCAACTACCATATATATAAGCAAAATTATAGTCACATTTTGAGCAAAACTATAGTGGTAGACCCAGTCGAAAAGAAGGCAAAATTTCTGATAGCTGAATTAGCCTTTCAAAATCAGTGCACTGCAGCTGTGGAAAGATTCCAACAATTAGTAGATAAGTGCTCTCTCCATTCAAGTGAAATCAGCATAATATAACCCAATCCAAGCCTTGTTTTAAATCCTAGTGCCTCACTTTGTTTAAAGATGGGAACCTTGATGGTCCTATTCATGACCGAATTTGCCTTTGATCGAAGGGATTTTATATATACTGTTCCTGTTCTACTTTAACAGCGCGTTGTCCTGCTACTAATTAACAAAGGGTATTAATTAAAATCCATAGATTCCTGCTGGCCACTCCACTTTAGTTGAAGACCACTGGAGGGAAGGTTTTTGTTGCAGTTGCAATGCTCAATAAAAGCATTAGCAGAAAGCTAACTGATTCATTCGCGCCATGGGATTTGTAGCTTTTCTGATGATTGATCCTTAATGATATTGCAACAAATCTTCAGGGAATGGCATTGTGGTTCTTCCCAGGATGATGATTATAAAGTCATAATAATTTGCAGAACGCTGCATGCAATCCAAAAATGATATCCATTCCGCTGCAACGAAGCCTTTGCATCAACTCTGATAACTGATATCAATGGCCTTTGCTTCCTCAATCTAGATTAAGATCAGGAGAGGGTCCTGATATCCTTGCAGAGTTTAACTAGAAGTGAAAAGACGACCGAACCTTGATATCTAAACTTCTAAATGCAGCAGATGCTTAAAAGTTTCTACCAATGTAACATGGCCTCTTCAATTTCCCTAAAATACTCGTGTACGGCTTTTACTTAAGGCACGTTTTTGAATATAAGTATAGGAATATAATAATTCAAATACATGAAAAAACTTAAAAAGTTTTTGAGCATATTCAAGTCGGGTGCACATCCGACATTGTGAATCCGGGTAACATAGGTTTCAACTAAACATGATCAGAGAGCTAGGCAGGAGCCCTTGGAAGAATGTCGAAGTAGATTTATTAAGTTTGCTGCGACCTCCGGTTATATGCTTCGTTGACACTCTTTTTTGTAACAGAGATTTTTCTCGCATAAATGTTGCTTGGTGACGATTGCAATTTTGGTTATTAAAATCATTCTTACTTTATAAAAAGGGAAAGCAAAACACGATGGTATAAACGATAAGTGATTTCCAGAGTTTAAAAATTGAAAGAAGGTCGCACTTGTGTCCACATCAGGACCTTATTACCTACCAAAAAACTAAGAAAATTGCCTCTAGAATCTCCCACGCTATTGCGATTTGTTTTTTATTTCCATTTGCTTGAAAAGATCAGCAAAACCATACTCAACATGCCCCCCTCCTCTTTTATATAATCCAATACACACTGATTTTGATCACCAAAGCCCTCAGCCTCAAATTTCATGCAAACAGAGTCCACTGCAGTGCCTCGCTGTCTTATCCCATCTCGAAATTTGTTTAAAAAATGGATCCTGGGAAGGAAGTATTTGAGGGAGTGGAATGGAGGATAAGGGTGGCTGATGGCTCATCCGAGGTTCTGGTTCCAGCTACAAGGCTTCCAAGAAAGGCCTGGCTTGGAATAAAAGGCTTAATTTTATGTTTTGCTTTGAAAGTGTGGATCTCTATGAAGAAAGCATGGGACATGGGGGTTAATGATCCTAGAAAAGTGATTCATTGCATTAAGGTAGGACTGGCACTCACAATTGTGTCACTGTTCTACTTTTTGAGGCCTTTGTATGATGATGTTGGAGGCAATGCTATGTGGGCTGTTATGACAGTTGTGGTAGTATTTGAGCCAACCGTTGGTAAGTATATATTTCCAACTTCTTCGAAACCTGGTTTGTTTTGACTTTTCGTTTCTTGAGATGGAGGTTATTTAAACTAAACATCTCAACTTTTACCTCATCACAGGAGCGACCATATACAAATGTTTGAACAGAGTTTTCGGAACTTTCCTAGCAGGATTTCTTGCGCTTGGGGTTCACTGGGTTGCCAGTCGATCAGGAGACAGATTTGAGCCCTTTGTGGTAGGGGCCTCAGTTTTCCTATTAAGTATGTTGAATAGCCTTGATTCATCATGATAGTAAATCATTGTCGCTTTCTTTGTCTTTCATTTAGATATTGCCTAACCTTTGTTGGTTATCTTTTAATTCTTCCTTCAGCTTCAGCAGCAACCTTCTCCAGATTCATTCCATCAGTAAAATCAATGTTTGATTATGGTGCCCTGATCTTCATCCTCACCTTCAGCTTCGTCGTGGTATCAGGCTATAGAGTTGATAAATTGTTTGAGCTGGCCCATCATAGAATATCCACCATTGTCATTGGAACTTCCTTGTGCATTCTTGTAATCATGCTTGTCTGCCCCATTTGGTCAGGTCAGGAACTTCATAGCCTGATTGTTCGTAACATTGACAAACTCGCCGATTCCCTGAATGGTTAGTTCTTTCATTTTTATACTTCTGGTTCATAATTTTACCATGTTTTTCAACTCGACAAGCTAAGAAACCATTTTTCACACTATGGTTTTCAGGTTGTGTAACACAGTATTTTAACCAGAGTGGGGATTGCACCAACAGCAAGGAAGAGGCTGATAAAAAACTGCAAGGCTACAAGTGCGTGCTTGGCTCCAAGGCAACAGAAGAATCCATGGTAAGTGTGAGTGGTAAATTTTTTTAACGATCCCTCTTTTAAATCTTTTGATCTGATCAGTATAAATTGGCGTCGATTCCCACAGGCAAATGTTGCTAGGTGGGAACCTTCCCATGGCCAGTTCAACTTCCGGCACCCATGGAAACAATACCTAAAAATTGGTTCATCAATGCGCAGTTGTGCTTACTGCATAGAGGCTCTCAGCAGTTGCATCAATTCCGAAAATCAGGTCAACCAAGTGCAAAGACTCTTGAAAGTTTTGATCTGATTATTTGTTCCATGATGATACAACAGAGTACTAATTCAGGCTGCCATCGCTTGTTTTTTATATTTTAAACAGGGGTCTAAACTAATAAAGGAGCATCTTAGCACTGGTTGCTTGAAAGTGAGCTCTAGCTGTTCAAGCGCCATAACAGAGCTAGCAGAAACTGTCAAGACGGAAGTCATCGATTACAGATTTGTTGGTGGGAGAAATGAACGGCGCAGTGCAAGAACTTCAGAATGACTTGAAATCTGTTCCTCAATTGCTGAATCCATCAACACCTCCAGAAAACAAACTATTAGGGACAGCCTGCTCGGAAGCAACAGCCACAGTGCCGCTCATGGAAATCGTACCAGTGTACTTTGGCTTCTATACTGACTGAAATTTCCGGGAGGATCGAAGCACTGGTTGATGCCGTGGAAGAACTAGTTAAGTTAGCTGAATTCGGAATCGAGGATGACAAGTCGAAGCAAAGCAAAATGAAAGATAAAATTGCATCAGATGAAGAGAAAAATGAGGCAACCATGAAGGCTCTTCAAGGGGTCTGAGTTCCAATAATTTGTACTTACCGACCGTATAATATTATCTTATTTGTAAATTTGTAAAATCCTTTTAGTGTATTAAATATAGACTTGAGTTTCTATTATTTTTTTTAAATGAAAATTCATACATATAGTAAGAAATAACAAAACCAAAGAATACATAATCTCTCAATTTATCTGATGTACAAGTTTGTTCATTATTTTTTATTAGCTAAATCTCCATCTAATTTAGATAGTAATATCGATTAAATATATGAATTTGCTAAATATTTAAATTTATCAAATAATTATTTAAAAAATAAAATATAAAATTAAACAAGAATAAGACATTTAAATAGATATTAGATTCAAATTTTTAAATTTATTATTTATATAATTAAAATAAATTTAAGTAATGAACTTAAATATCTGACGCTAATTATATCAAAATAAAAACGAATTCAAGTAACGAATATTTAAAAATTTATATTTAAATTTATTACGAATAATAAATTTAATATTTAAATTTAAAAATTAGTCAACTCCTTAGTTTCCAAATTTACAAAATTCGAATTAAATAATTTATGGAGTACATTTTTTTTTTTTTTTTTTTACAATCTATAGCTGTTCCAACACAAATAAAATTGCTGTAAAACTGTCAGTAATTTATACGGAAAAGATTGGGAAGGAAACCAACACAGTGTCATTGAAGGAAGGTCAAGGAGAAAACAATTTCCGCCGTTTGGTATCGAAGCCCAAAAGCAAATTCAGGACAAAATAGAGCCCAAAATTTCCTGGATCATTCTAGGGTTTTCGACCCTCTTTTTAGTATTCTTCTTTCCCAGTTGGGAACAAATCAAAACCTATTGAATCGAATCAATTGAGTTTTTTGAAAGATGGCGGAAACAATCCTCACATCAGAAAAACCTTCCAATTCGTCTCAGTTGAATCCTCCTTCTCGTATAATCTGCCATGTGTACGTGCTTCCTTTTCTTCTTCAGTTTTGTTTTTGCAAACTCATTTTTAGTGTTAAATTATTTGTTTATTCTTTAATTCTTTTCTCAATATTCCACTGATTTGAAACAGGTGTCAGAAGCAATTCTCGCAATACACTTGCCCTCGATGTAATTCCCGCTACTGCTCTCTTCATTGCTATAAGGTAACCTCAATTTCACGCTTTTATTCAATTTTGAAAATGATTTTTTTATTTAATTTTTGTTTTTTTTTTTAATTGAAACGAAAGGATTTTTTTGGGGGTGATTTTGTTTGTTGCAGTCTCATAGTCTTCGGTGTACTGAATCATTTATGCGAGAAAATGTAGTTGAGGAGCTGCGGCAACTGCAACCTGACGATGAAACTAAACGGAAAATGCTTGAAATTCTTAAACGTTTCCATTCAGAGGAAGAAACCGATCCTTTAGATGAAGATGTTGATGGTATTCTTTTTTTTTTTTTTTTAAATGTTGTTGCTTTGATTTGTTAGCTTCCCTTGAATAAGCCTTGATTGAATTGATCGATCAATGAGAATGTCATATGAATTATTCTTTTTTCACTTGTCGGCAGATTGGACTCTTTCTGATGAGACTATTCAGAAGATTTTGTCAGGTATTACTAGATTTAGCATTTTAGGGTGTTAAATACTGTTAACTGCTTGCCTATGTTTATCTTTCATTCGATGTTACATTGATTTGTCTTTATGGACTATGTGTCTTTTTGTTCGAAGAATTCGAGTTGATTAATAATTTCCTCTCTACAGGAGGTGAAGTTAATTTCGATGATTTGTCTCTCGAAGAGAAGAAACGTTTCCAAAGAGCTGTGGCTTCTGGACAACTGAGCAAGATGATTGAGCCTTGGGATCCTTGGTGGTTGAAGCCTTCTGCTCGAACAATCTGTCTAAGCAAGGATGGAACCCGACTTGTACAACCTCTGGCCAATCAGGAAGCATCAGTGTCACCAGAAGATGATCTAGAAAGTAAGGAATCAAGTGGAATTCCTCTTGGCTTTGAAACTCCGCTCCCTTCCCTTGACAAGCTCATCTCTACCAAGCCATCTCCACTTTTATCCGTTCATTTGGTCGACATTGTATATAGCTACTGCTTCACGCTTCGACTCTACAACGGAGATTGGCAATCTGATGCCATAGGATCTGCGATGGTGGTACTGAGTATATCCTGTGTATTGGGTCAAGCTGCAAACCCAGAAACTGTTGGGGAGACTCTGTCTTTTTGCTTGGAGCAAACTTGCTCTCCAGCTTACAGAAATATTGGTGGCTTGGAATTCGGGTTGGCTCTTGTTGATGATGTAGCAAGCCTAATTTCTCTTGGGGCTGCTGCTTTAATCTGTATGCTTTGCGATCTGCGAAGGATGATACTGTGTGGGGAAAAGGAGTTGAAATCCGAGGAAAAAAGAAAGCTGAGAAAGTCGGATATCAAAAGCAAGTTGAAGCTCGCTGAGAGGAAGGTTTATTTCCTTACGTGTTGGGTTAATGAGCAACCATGGGAAACATGGTCTTCTTTAGCGGCCATTTTGAGAGCGGAAAAGAGTTCAATCATGGATTATGGAGGCGGTAAAAGTTTTCCAAAAACGAAAAATGTAGCCGATAACAAGGGCAAAGTTTTGATAGAGGAAATGTAATTTGTTGTAGTATCCCTTAAAATGTTCCGCTGTGTATTGTTACCCGTTGGTGTAGTGCAATGATTATTGTGTGGAAAAGAACTGTATTTGATGAGATTACATACATGTATCTATTAAACTAACCAGTTTACCAGTGAAAGAAAGATGAACTTTGTTAACCTTCGGGAGCCAAATTTCCATCACCCATAGCTCTGGTACGAGTTCCGTTACGTACCCCCATAAAATCAAGGCATATAGCAACTAATTTTTAACACCCTTCCATCTATTTAAAAAGGATGCACATTATTTGCTTCTTTTTGAGGCAGATTGGTTAAAACTTAAGTGCCTCAAAGTTTTTACATGGCGAAGAGTCGAAGAACGGAAGTCAATCTCTATGAAACAGACATCTTATTTCCCCTTTTTCTTTCTTGAAATGTAATTCAATTTGCAAAAATTTGTGCCCGCCGAGATTTTTATCATATAGCAGTAGAGAATGGTCACCAGCTATTAGGTCCCACCCACAGCAAAAAAGTCGTTGTAGTATAGTGGTAAGTATTCCCGCCTGTCACGCGGGTGACCCGGGTTCGATCCCCGGCAACGGCGCAATTTTTAATTTTTCCCCTCCATGTTTTCAAATGATGGAAAAAGAAAAAGAAACAATGGCGTCGCCCGGACTCGAACCGGAGACCTTCAGTGTGTTAGACTGACGTGATAACCAACTACACCACGACACCCAGGTTAGGAACTGCGCGTTGTAAAATATTATCGACATTTGTCTTTTAATGACGTAAACACCAATGAAATTCCCTTCCATCCAAATTATATATTTTATATAAATTTTTATTATCTAAATTATAATATATTCATGTTTATATATTTTATATCACGTAATCATACTATATTTAAAATTATAATATCTAATTCAGACCCTTGTTTTTTCTGATCAAAAGACAAAATAACGGTTATCGTCGAACTTGTTTACTTAAGAAATATCTGGAGCCTCGTTTTCGGTTCCAAAATGTGGAAAACATGCTTTCGGCTTGACTCGCCAAAAGCCGGACAAAGTACTTGAGGCTAAGCGGCCAGAAAGCCTAAAAGCACGCAATCAAATGGAGACAATAATTAGGCAATATTATTATCTTATCTATTGTTCCCATTTTAAAACTTCAGTTTCATAATTAACTAGGCATATTATGGACACAGCAATTAACCCATATAAACACATCAAAACATCTAAAACCTCTTACAGGTCACTCAGGCACCTTCCAGTTTGCACGAAGATTCAATCTATTTAGTGACAAAAAACACACGTTCTTACTAAAAACCAAATACACTTTAGCATTTCAGCAAGTCAATCTTGATAGCCAATACTTAAAATTGGCTAGGCTCAGCCCGAGAATTATATCCTCGTTAAAGGAGTGTACAAAAATGCCACTCAAGAATATATTTTTAGCCACATTACACAACATTTCTTGTTTCTCAGCTCCTCCAATCGCATCAATCAAAAGGCATTGGCACATAAATCTAATAAGACTCTAATGATAACATACCGAGTTAATTCATGATTTTGAATGTAATTTTTACTTTCTATGAACAGGAAGTAGTCTAAACAGAGATGATAAGGTATTAACCCAACGTCATATTGTAGTTTATTATATTAAGCCACAGTCAGAAGACAAGTCATATTTATGTTAACTCGAGTTGGGGTGTGAGAAATGAATATGGATGTCCACATGGATATGTTTAATTGTCTATGTATTTGGAGGACCATAACCCCATATCCATGTCCAGATATGCGTTAAACACAAATACTTGAAAAGAAAAAAAAAAGAATAAGAGGAATATAGATTCATACAAACAATAAGGTAATCTGTGATGTGAATGTTAGAAATGAATCAATCACATGCTGATGAAAAGGTAGAGAGAATCATTCACACTTTTTATTTTGGTACAAAAGAGGGTGCAGCTTGAGAATAAGAGATGGGCTTACTAAGATTCGGACCCCAAACCTACCGAATGTCATCTCTTAAAGATGATGGCATGAACCAATTGGACTAAACTCCAGGTTCAAATCATTCACAATTTTATTAACAAAATGAATAAATATCCGGTCAACGAACATAATAATAATGCACAGGGAATAACAATACATAAATATTATCAATTGGGAAGAAGAAAACACAGAAAGGCATCAATGCACTTGCTAGATCAGGACAATCATCCACAAAAATTTACATGGGTAACTACCAGTTCTCTTTGACAATTTTCGACTTCTCAAGAATGAATTTCCCTTCCTTGTACTTCTGAGTTTCCTCATAAGCCCGCTCATATTTCCAACCCAAGACCTCACGGCAATCACAGCAGTAGACATCAGCCACCGTGTGAAGACCAGTCATCAATTGCCTATCCTCCTTAGGACCTATCATTATGTTCATTGCATGGGAGAACAAAAAAGCTCGACCATTTCTCCCCTGAAAATTCATATTTGCCAATGAACCTTTGGAACATATATCTAATGGAATGCTTTCAGTAGAAAGCGAAATGAAGTTCAACTTAGTTGAAGCTAATGCAACATATAGTCCCAACTTCAAAGTGATAGAATATACATTTGACCAAACATTTTAAGTGGTTAATGTTTACATAAGCAAATTTTCTAGTTTCCCCTTTCATTTTCCTGATAGCCTCAGAAAGAGATCAAAATTTAGATCTATTAATGGAATCGGCAGCAGTAAGTCCAGCAAAGGGGGTGTATAAATGCACAAAATTAGTGACTGAGTTCATTACCTGAAAAGACTTGGATATAACATCATCGTGAAAGGCAATTTGGTTTCTGCAATTACAGCAACTATACAACCTTGGTCCAACTATTTCCGCCATTTAGCAATTATTTATCAACACTATCATTTTCACAAATCAGAAGAAAGAAGCAAAACAGAGTCATTAATATTCAAGCCAAAATCAGTGAATATCACAACAATGATTGTAAAATTAAACAATGATTGCAAAATTAAACAAAAGCTCACCTTGTGTACACCAACAAACTATACAATCTACTTATCTACACCGGCAATCAACCTTCGTCTGACAGAACAACTGCAGTACTGCACCCACAACCAGAACAGTGTACTTGAAATGTGAATGAAGAAATGTATAATAATAATAATAATAATAATAATAATAATAATAATAAACAAGTTAGTGAGCATTTAAGATGCTAATAATGAAGATAAGATACAATAGACAAGGATAATGATGGATAAAGAGACTGATAAAGACAGCAGCGGTGCCATGAATTCAGTGTTGATAATGGATAAAAGAAGATACCCAACTGAGCAATAAGAAAAAGTTCAGGTTCAAGAAACAAGTTAAAAGCTAAAATTCCAGTATTAGAAACTAGTTCCGATACAAAAGAAAAGGGAATTATAAAAACCTCATGTCGAAGATGACCAAAGAAAAGCCCAGACTTTCTAAGAACAAGAGATCGTGTTCAGAAAATATGTAAAACATGTTAAACCCTGCAATTGAAAAGGGCCAAAGAAGAGAATCCCATGAAAAAAGATCAACACTAACCAGAGCAAAAAAGAAAACCCAGTTTATCAGAAGAAAGCTAAAGAAAATCCCATTACTGTTAGACAATGGACGATGCCAATCATGCAACGATCAACAGAGGAGTATGAGAGAAAGAACTAGAAAAGGGATCAAGGGAAAAAGGACAGGCACGTGTTGACTTTTCTTTACTATGTTTTTTTTCAAGTGTTTGGGTCCGAACCTGGTCAGAGTTCCATGCTTTTTCCGAGTTGATGATGATGATGATGATTATTGTTCTCAATTCTCAGAAAGACAGAGAAAGACAGAGAGGGAGGGGAGAGCTTAGGGTTTTTCCTTCCTTATTTCTGAACTTTGGACATGTTCGTGAGTTTTGGTGGGGTTTTCCGTTTTCGGATTTTTTCAGATTAGAAGCCAGACAAAATATATTAGAGGTGTCGGTTCATCAGAATCAGATGGACATGGGACTGTGTCGCAAATTACCAATATGCTATTTCCATTGAATATTGTATTATTATTCATATTACCTCTAAAACGAGATTATATAATTAATATTTATCAAAGGAAGGGAAAGTTTATGCGGAGACCTTTCTCCAATTTTTTTATTTTTTATTTTTTTTGCTGTTTTAGGTAAGAAAGGCCAACATTTTAAACTCACCTCTGACTCACCTCTCTTCTTATTTTCCTTAATCATATTAAGTAATTCCTTTATTTCTTTATATTTGTATTATTTTTTTAATAAATATATTTAAAATATTATATTAACATAAATTTTGATATATTATTAACTTTTATTTTATAATTTTTTTTATTTATCGTTATTTTTATATTATTTTTTATTTTAGTATTTTAATTAGTTTTGCATGTGATATTTGCATCATCCAAATTTGATATATTTTGCTTCGATAATTTTTAATTTTCAGGAGCTTAGATTTATCAAATTTAAATCGAGTTAAATTTGAATAATAAAAAATTATATTTATTTAAGATATAGATCAATCAACGAGTTTTAAACAAGCTTTACTAGATTTTTTATTTTTATTATATTAAAATTATAACATTTTGTATTTTATATTTTTAAAAATATTTATATTAAAAATAATAATTTTTTAACTCAAAAAGAATTAAATAAAACTGGGTCGAATTATAGTTTAGAACAACTTTATATAAGGCCTAAAGTAAAATGATTTAGGATAGGGCTTCGACTTAGCTTATTTTTTTATTTATTTATTTTCAACTTAAATACGTGTGGGTCATAGAAATGTCCAATGTAATTTTCGGCTAAGGCCCCATTAAAATGGGTGACCTTGAAAATGAACTTGTCATTTTAAGCCCGTTGAAATAGCATCAAAATGG
>JBBYHL010000021.1:8338401-8353953 GCA_038381835.1 Adansonia madagascariensis
GGCTAAGGCCCCATTAAAATGGGTGACCTTGAAAATGAACTTGTCATTTTAAGCCCGTTGAAATAGCATCAAAATGGGGCTGAGGCCCCATATATAAAAGAACGTAAAGTCTTTTCTTTCACAATTAAAAAAAAATTTTGAGAAATCATTGGAAATTTAAAAAAAAAAAGAATATGTTTAATGGTAAATATTTGGATAAATGTGCAACATTAAAATATATATAATAAGAGCTGTAAGGGGTTATGATAGAACATTTAAGAGGGCTTTAATAATTTTAATAATTAATGGATAATGAGACTTAATACATGACTTTGATTTTTTTTTAAATGAAAAAGTTATTTAAATTAAAAAAAAAAAGCAGAGAAACTCAGAAAATGAAAAAATATTTAAATTTTTTTAATCAAGTTTCCCTTTTATTTTATGAAAAGGTATTTTAAAAATTAGAGAAATTATATTAAAATAAAAAAAAATTAACTATCTTGACAATATTCAATAATATTCAAATGAATAAATATAAAATTGATTTGAAAATTCATTCACAAATCTTTCTTATTGAAATTAATGAGTGTTAATAAAATTTTATTAAATCTCCCAATGAAAATCTTTAGCTACCTCAAATATCAGAGGTAGATACTTGATCTCCACTGGATGGCCAGGAGCTTACGCGGTTGGACGGTCTGGTCTATATTAAATTAAATTCAAATACAAATTTTTATAATTTAAATTAATTTTATTTAATTTAATTATTATTTAAATATAATAATAAATATTAATATAAAATATTTTTAATTTTTAATATTATTTTAAATAATAAAATAAATTTTAAAATTAATCCTAATAGAGAAAGCGGATTTTCTGGATGGCGAGACTGATAATATCGTAAAAGAGAAAAAAAAAAGGTACTCTCCGTCAGAATTCATTCTGTTTTTGTCAATTTCGTCCACATTATTTTTGTGTTTGGTATCAGTACGTTTTCCTCATAAAGAATGTGGCTGCATGTGGCTGTATAATTATTAATTTGGCAGCAAAATAATTAAGAAGGGGGGGGTCCAGCCGGACAAATAAATAAAAGCTTTCTTTTCGGTTTTCGTGGGGTATCTTTCTAAGTTAATTGGTCCACAAAAACGCCGAAACAAGTATTTTTCGACGCGTAGATTTAGCCAAATACGCAAAAAAGAAAAAATGTATACTAAAAACAAGGGCTAATCTCCAAACTCACTCATACTATTTTTCCGGTTAATGTTGGCAAGTTTTTTTAATTTGGGCTTTTGTACGTAGAGTTTCGTAGCACTGATTATAAAATCTATGTAATAGTTGTCGTAAAAATAAATTGTTCTCTCTAAAAATAGTAAAAATCTCGTCACCACCATGAATGTAAACACAGTTGATCATAACATATAGATTCTTGTATCTTTATTTATTTATTTTTTTTTGGTTGTTTTTCTCTATTATTGCTATTGTTTTAGATCAAACTAAGAAAAGCATGTGGCAAATTTACTTGCAACGTGGCCGTTTCGCATATGCCAGTGCAAGACAAGATTCTTGAATCTGATCGAATCTCAGGATCAGATAGTGTTAAGACATACAGATATACCTGATTTGTTAGCTATTAAGTTGGGTTTGGAGACGTTCTGTACCTTCTCTGTTTGGTGAAAAATCCAATTTTGGATTAAAACTTTCTGGTATTTAGGGATTGAACCTCTCAAAAATCTCTCTCTCTCTCTCTCTCTCTTTGGTTTAGTTGAAAAACCTAGTTGATATCATTTTAAAACAGCCATTATTAAAAAGGTTTTCAATTCACTAAATTTAACAAGTTTTCTATATTTAGCTCTCTCAAACAACGTTTAGAGAAATGGACATAAAAGCAGAAAGGTGTATCAACGCGTAGACCAGCAGCTGCGAATTAAGGCTGATCGCATAAACATTTTATATTTGGGGTACGTATAAGTATATATAGTTAATATGAGCTAAAATTTTCAATCCAAGAATTTTACAACTAATCTAGTAATTCCCATGTTTGGTAGGTCCAGCAGAATCCAAGATTCCTTTTAATAGTAGTTAAACTGACCGCATTTCCTGCTTAAACATGCTATAATATGGAAGAAATTAGAATCCATCTGTTTTGAGGTCTTGCTTGAGTCGCCAAGGAAAAGAACCAGGCCATGGAAGAATCCAAAGATGAGATAAGAACTCCTCTCAGTGAGTCCTCCCTTTTTCTTCTCTTTTTTTTTTTTTTTTCAAAGTCTAAAACCCCACAAAACTTGATGCTTTTGTTCTTGTTATGAAGCATGCATTTTCTTTTCGCGTACCTGTTTTTGTGCAGTATCTAAGGATGATAAGGATGAAGATATTAGTAGCAACCCATCATCGTCCTCGTTGTCGTCATCGTCAGGGGCCTTGGCATCAAAATCTCAAGCAGAGGTCAAAGAAGTGCAAGAAGAAGAGAATTCACCCATCAGACAAGTGGCCCTAACCGTACCAACCACAGATGACCCTTCTCTACCAGTCCTCACATTTCGAATGTGGGTCTTAGGCACCCTTTCATGTGTCCTCTTATCATTTCTTAATCAGTTCTTTTGGTACCGCACAGAACCCTTGACAATCACGGCCATCTCCGCCCAGATTGCCGTGGTTCCTCTTGGCCAATTGATGGCTGCCAAGATCACGGACCGCATTTTCTTCGAAGGAACTCGATGGGAATTCACCTTGAATCCAGGGCCCTTCAATGTCAAAGAACATGTTCTTATTACAATCTTTGCCAACTCTGGAGCTGGAAGCGTTTATGCCGTTCATGTTGTGACTGTTGTTAAGGTGTTTTACAAGCAGCACATCACTTTCTTCGTCTCCTTGATTGTTATCGTAACGACTCAGGTCAGTTCTTGTTTTTGTTGATTCTTTCCAATTTTTCCTTAATTTTTCCCGGTGTTAAGGTTTATTTTGTTTTGTTTGGTCTGTGTTGGGTTAGGTTTTGAATAGTTTGGTGGGTTTTGAATGCTAGGTGCTGGGGTTCGGATGGGCTGGTATATTCAGGAGGTACCTAGTGGAACCAGCAGCTATGTGGTGGCCTGCAAATCTTGTTCAAGTCTCTCTCTTCAGGTAATCCGATTATGGCTTGTATGATGATTTAATGTTTTTCTTGCAATTCCGTGTCAATAAGCTGGCCGGTATATTCGTGGATTCTGGCGAATTTGGGTGGCCAGTTGCCACGGTAAGACTGGCTGGAATCTTGAGCTCCTGACATACCTTATTCCCTTGCTTCTGAATTCCAATTTGCACCTGTTGGCTTACCGTATCAAGAAAAAGTGAAATGGAATAACAAGACTGTCTAGGCCTCACTGCCTTCTCTGCTAAATAAGCTTGGCATTTTGGGTAGAGCAAGGTGTGAACTTTTGGTACATTTAATTTGGCCTCTGGTTTCCTCTTTACTTGCGTAATTGCGTTGCCTTTAACTTGGATTTCATTTTCTGACCCTGATAGCCATGCTCAGCTTCAGTGTTCCTCGGGGAAACCTCAGCTGGACCTAACCGATTGGAGCTCTTTTGAAGAATAGTCAAAACCCCCCCCCTTTTTCTTTCTTGTGCCTTCTATGAGGACCAATAGTCTGTCACGTAAGATCCAAATTGCCTACTGAAAACAAGGCTTAGAAGTTAGAACTGAAGCAACTAGCAAATAGACTAGCGACATACGAACACCTTCGGCAGGCATTTTCAGTTGTTCAAACATCAATCTTTACATTCATCTTGACAGGGCACTGCACGAGAAGGAAGAGAGGGCCAAGGGAGGGGTGACAAGAACCCAGTTCTTCCTAATTGTCTTCATTTGCAGTTTTGCTTACTATGTCTTCCCAGGCTACCTTTTTCAAATGTTAACTTCCCTCTCTTGGGTATGCTGGATATTTCCGAAATCTGTACTAGCCCAACAACTGGGTTCGGGCCTTTACGGGCTAGGAATAGGTGCTGTTGGGTTGGACTGGTCTACCATCTCCTCTTATCTTGGTAGCCCACTTGCAAGCCCATGGTTTGCCACTGCAAATGTGGCTGCAGGATTTATCTTCATCATGTATGTTTTAACTCCCATCTGCTACTGGCTTAATGTCTACTCCGCCAAAACCTTCCCCATATTCTCCGATGCTCTCTTCACGTCGAAAGGTCAAGAATACAATATCACAGCTATCATTGATTCGAATTTTTACCTTGACGTCGCTGCTTATGAAAAAGAAGGACCTCTATACCTTAGCGTATTTTTTGCAATGACTTATGGTGTTGGTTTCGCTGCACTAACTGCTACAATTGTCCATGTTGGGCTATTCCACGGAAGGTAATTTAATAATATCTGTTAATTTTCCACCGAATACCAATTAAGCCTTGAAATTGTCTTGAATGGCATGCTGAAGCACACTTTTGCTGTAAAATGCAGAGAAATATGGGAGCAAAGCAAAGCTAGTTTCCAGGAGAAAAAAACGGACATACACACTAGACTCATGAGGAAGTATAAGCAAGTCCCTGAGTGGTGGTTTGTGTGCATCCTTTTGGTAAACATTGCAGCCACCATATTCGCCTGCGAGTATTACAATGATCAACTTCAGCTTCCATGGTGGGGAGTTCTATTAGCATGTTGCATTGCCATTGTATTCACGCTTCCCATCGGTATCATTACAGCCATTACAAACCAGGTATTCCATCATATGCTGCTGCAATCACAACATATAAAGTTTTTTATCTCGTTTACAACGTCAGATCACTGATAAGTATCTGTTGCAGTCACCAGGTTTGAACATCATCACCGAATATATAATTGGGTATATATATCCAGGATATCCAGTAGCTAATATGTGCTTCAAGGTGTATGGATATATAAGCATGACCCAGGCTGTTACCTTCCTGCAAGACTTCAAGCTTGGTCACTATATGAAAATTCCACCTCGAACAATGTTCATGGCACAGGTCTCAGCAAAACTTTTTTTTTTCTTCCCTTCAGAATGTTCTTTTCACACAAACTTGACAGTTCTTGTTTCTTCTTAGATCGTGGGAACCCTCATTGCTTGCTTTGTGTACCTGGGAACTGCCTGGTGGCTGATGGAGACCATCCCTGATATTTGTGACACAACAGCCTCCAACAGCGTCTGGACTTGTCCAAGTGATACCGTCTTTTATGATGCTTCGGTCATCTGGGGTTTAGTAGCACCTCGCAGGATTTTTGGAGACCTGGGAACTTACGAGGCTGTCAATTGGTTCTTCCTTGCAGGAGCAATTGCTCCTCTTCTTGTCTGGTTAGCCTCCAAGGCCTTCCCTCGTCAAGAATGGATCAAGCTCATTAACATGCCAGTCCTGATAGGTGCAACAGGCATGATGCCACCAGCTACTGCAGTCAACTATACTACCTGGATCATTGTCGGGTTCCTCTCCGGCTTCATCTTGTATAGGTATCGACCGGATTTGTGGCAAAGATACAATTATGTTCTTTCTGGGTCACTGGATGCTGGCCTTGCGTTCATGGGTGTGCTGCTATATTTGTGCTTGGGATTAGAAAATATTAGTTTAGATTGGTGGGGAAATGATCTTGATGGATGCCCACTGGCTAGCTGCCCAACAGCCAAAGGTATTGAGGTTGAAGGCTGCCCACTATTCACCTAGGACTCGTACAGAGTTTATATCTCTGTAAATCTTGAAGATGTGTAACTTGGTTAGTAGGAAATTGGAGATGAACGCATCTGTATATATGTTGCTTTTGAGAAGGAATTGGATTTGAACGGCGCTTAATCTATAGCCGTTTTGGAGTGCAAACAATTAGAGATTCAAGTTTTAAATCCAATTTAAAACTTATGGTGTGTAACTTAGATTTAAATTTGATCGAATTTTATTTTTTAAATTTATATAATTTTAAAATGAAAATGAGCTATTTGAGTTTATTCGATTATACTCATTTATAGGATAAAAATAAGTTTTATTTCAAATTTAATTTATTGTGCTCAAATTCAAAATAAAAAATTTTTCAATACTAATAAAAAATAACTTTTAATTTTTTACTCGATTAATCTCTCAAATTAATAGAATCGAACATTAAAATACTTAAACTTATCTAATCAAATAATTCAAATTGCTCAAACTTAAATTCAATTTAGTAACGATTGAATTTAATTTATTTATATTTTTCTAAATTGAAACTCGAAAGATGGTGGGACGTGGGGATGGTTTTTATCGAAATGAAAGTAGATTGGTTCACTATTTCACATCATTATAACGTCACCATGTACATTGGGCATGAGAAAACAGTGAAGATTTGTGGCCTCCCACAAGGTTAGTCGTCTAGAATTTTACTTATTTATGCAATGAAGTGAACGTTTAAAATCTGTATGACCAAGAGAGGCAAATCACTTCATTTACCTATCTCTTTCTCCATAATATACTTGATATACCTTTCTCTGTTTTTTGGCCAATATCATGTTTAGTGGAAAATGTCTTTTTATCAGTTCCATAAGATGCAGGTCTGGTGGAATTCAGAGCAAAAGTAGATGTTTTATATATAGACGTTAATCTTTTATTTTTTAAACTCTAATTTTGTTTTAGTCAATCTGAAGCCACTGTTTCCTGAAAGTATTGATTCAAAAAGTTAATCATTTAAGTTTGTTGAATATAGTGACGTTCTTTATCAATATATTGATTAGATTTGCTATTAATTTACCTTTTAATTTAAAATATTTTTAAAATCTTATGAAGTAATAAGTCATAAGTTATATCATCGTTACATCTTTATAGATCATATCTTTATAATTTAATATATCATAATCAATATAGCTCACAACACCATGGACTATTCCCATAGAAGCTTGTTTTCTTTTATTCTTTCTTTAGTTTTCCTCTTCATTTTTATCTTTAGCTTTTTCTCTCCGTTTCGTCTTTGGTTTTTTGCACAAATCCGTCAAAGTCATATTCTGGCTGTTTTAGCATGCTTCTGATAACAAAATTAGGTTGAAAAAGGAAATGAAAGCACAAAAAGACAAATATAAAGGAAGTCCGAACTAATATTACCATATACTGATATTAGCTGAATAAAATTAAAAACATGACCTAAAAACTATATTTCTTTCATTCTCTTAACAACAACAAAAAAAAAAAGAAAAAGGAAAGAAGTACTTAAAGGCCCTCTCGGGCAGCCTCGAAATTTATAGCTTTCTAAGCAATCAGATATGCAAACAGATTAAACAAATTGCAGCTCCCAACAGTTATAACAAGTAAATGCATCTTTCTGCAACCCCTAAAACGGTTTAGCGCTTAGAACTTTATTCCATCTGAAATGAATTAAGCAATTAATGGATCGGCCTCCGAATCCATGTCTTTCATATTTAGCCAATTTTGTGATCCTGCAGTAATATATATGCACACAGAAAAGAAAATTGGTTTTTAGATTGAATCTAAAAGGTGAAGCATATAGAAGAATGACAAGGCAATGCAGAACTTACTTGACTTGTGGATCTCTGAAATCACCATAAGACGCCTCTGTAACATAGATGCCACGAAGAGGAAAACGGAGCACATGCCGAACATGACGGTCATGGGAAGTGCTTTAACCTTTCAAAAAAACAATATTGCAACAAACATTAAAAGCAAAAGAGCCTATCATTGACAGGAAACTTAACTAATAGCATTGAGTGGTGCCCATGGCTCACAGCTTGTATGCAAAGTAGAGAAACAGCATATCAATAAAAAAATGAAAAAGATTTACTCAACTATTTTCTAAAAGAATTTAACATTATCAATAAAAAATGAAAATACCCGGAAAAGAAAATGCAAAGTTAAGAAAGAACAAAAAAGTTGACTGATGGACTTACATTGTATAATGCAATGCAGACAAACATGTTGAGGGGAATGCGAAAGAAGTTCATGATGGTGCTTCTAGCCTCCTCTGGAATGTATTGAGACCTCATCTTCATAATAGATGGCCAGAATATCCCAACGCAGGCTTCAAAAATGCAGAAACCAATGAGTTGGATACACCCAGAAAACGAGATGCTTCCACCTTTAACGGCTGAAGGTGCTACCAAGAACTGTTGAGAACTTTACAATTAGTTTATAATAACTAGCGGTTTTTCCATGAAGCTTTCTGAGAGGGGAAGAGAAATGGAAATGGCAATGAGAAAAGGAAATGCTCAAAGTACGTACATTTGTGAGAACAGGAAGCAGTAGGGATGCTGAAGAGATCATGAAAACAGTGTGCATATAGCTCTCGACTCTAGGACTCAGGCGAGCCAGCAGTCGTGAGGCAATGGAACTTCCCAGCATTGAAGATAACATGAATGTTGCAAATATAAAACCGTGCGGAATATCCTCGTCGTTTGGGCTCAAAGCAGGTGTCCACAGGAACACAAATGTGTACATTGAACCTTCAAACAGGGATTGTATTGCACCCAGCAAAGTAATTTTCTCATCTGATAAGATAGAGACACAAAAAGATGAGCGAAAAAAGGAAATAAATACCCCATGAAAATCTTGATAAGAGTTTTTTTTTTTTTTTTTTTTTAAATTTTATGTTCTTTTACCCAAATCAGGAAAAAATAGTTGGCAGCCTAAGCACGGAAGGAAAGCCAAGCATAAAAATTTTCAACAACTTGATCATTACATTTCCCTGAACGCAGAAAAATATCTATCTAATTGTATTAAAAAGCGAAGAAAAATATGTTGATAGGATGGTGAAAAAGAGAATTTGGATTCACCAGAAGCAATGGCAGCAGCAGCACCCCTGAATTGAGTAAGCAAGTCCTTGCTTTCCGAAGGGTCACCATAATTTTCAGTCCATGAAAACAGTATAATTATCATGCCAATTGCAAGGAAGCAAGATGCAGCATCAAATGGAGCGACAGGGCCTAATTGCAAATTATCCACCAATACATTACCAAACAACCCAGATAAAATTGCAATTAAGCCATTTCCAAGAAATATTGCCTTTGAGAATGTTATAGAAAGCCACTGTTGATCAAAACCTCGCTGCCAAATCCAAAATTGGTAATAAGATTAAGAATTAAGGCAATTACCAAAACAAACACAAGTAGCTAAATAAAAAATCCGTCGCAAAAAACCTGGACTTAAGCCGGTTGGTTCGTACAAACACTACTTTTAAGAGGTAACATTCAATAGATCTAGCTCGAATCTCAATATCTACAATCTTTTCCCTTACCAGCGTAGAGAAACCCAAAAGAATAGTAACATCTACAAGTTTAAAAGACTGCAGGTTTAAGCAGCGTAGCAAAGCAATTACACACCTTATTGTGTTCTGCAACAAGCCAAGATTCGAAGGCTGAGAAAAGAAGAGAAGTTGCAATGCCTCCCAACACTCGTCCCACCATTAAAAACTTGTACTGAGGAGAATGTTTGGTAATGCAGCTCAGTATGTAAGTTATGCAGTAAGTAACACATGCCCTCTTCCGACCCCTAAAATTCAGTATGCAATAATTCAGGAATCAATGTAAGGATAGAAAGTTAACGAGGAGTCTGAAAGAACATAATAAGATCTTACTTTTTGTCAGCTAAAGATCCAACAATTGTCCCAAACAACATGGAAGATCCAAAACCAGCTATGAACAGGTGGCCAATCTCCCCCTTCCCAAATCCGTAATGACTGTAGAGGTAGTAAACATATGGCCCCTGCAACCAATCCCCAGCTTTTTTTTTTTTTTTCATGATCAACATAATTAGTTTCAGTATAGAAAGACAATAATGGAGATTCATTAAAGAAAAAAAAAAATAAAACACAAGAAACCAGAAAGTAAGCATCATTGATTAATGTCAGATTCTAATGTGTTTAAAGAACCTATAGAACAATGGTAAAATAGAATCAACCTCTCAGCATTTCGCTACCCAAATTGAAAAGACGAAGTCTCAACATTTCGTTACCCAAAATAGAAAAAGATGAAGTTCCAGATAAGGAAATCAACTTTTTATATAAATTAGTACAAAGATATTACCCATCATGAGAGAGTATACGACAAGATAGTTGTTTTTGAAAGAATTGAAAGAGGAGGAAGTATTAATGCGATCTTTGCTGGTTTTGCTTAGCTCCAATGCAGCAACCAGCGATGCCAGTGCTCCGAATAGCATAAAGTAAAATGCTTCCATTGTAGCTTTTTTTTTTTTTTTTTTTTTTTGCCTGGAAATGAGGATCTGATCAAAAACAGAGAGAGCAAAGAATGGAGACAGGGATAACTGAAAGTAACGTATAACTTCAAAAGCTACAAAGAACAAAGGTCGCCCTTAAAAGGGAGTTGGGATCATCAACCGAGGAATTGACATTTTCTTCGAGGGAGTTTGGTCGGGGTACGTGCGTCCCCTGTTTTCAGTCGTAAATCTTACAGGCAGAGGCTGATCCCCTTGTTTCGTGATTTTCCCGGGTAATTTGCAAATTCTTTTGTTTCATTTTTAAATTTATAGTATTCGTTTTTCCATTTTACAAATATTGAATTGGGTTGGATCAAACCTGACCCAGGAATGAAATACTACTAATATAATAATATTTATTTCTTAGGTTAGACCTCAAAAAAATATACAAAGATTTGGTAACTCATGTTATTTTAAATTTTTTATTTAAAAAAATTTGTTTTCAGTAAATATTTGGATTTTGATTTTTAAAAATATAAAATTTTTTCATAAAAAATTAAATATATTCTCGTTAGATACATATTTACATTTAATTTTCATTTTGAATATAGATAACATAAATAATAAACACTAAGAATCAAGTAATAGTCCTAGTTACCGAAAACGAAAATGTGAGCATAAATCAAAGTATGAAGTTTCGGAAGTTAATCATCAATCTATCAAACATGAGTATCACCCAAAGCTTGCCCTTCACCATTATTCAAAATTTCTATGTATATGCAAGTTAAAGACTTGGGAGTGTGGTCGAATTTAAGGTGATTGAGTAACTCTTGAGACTTATATGATGTCCAAATATAACAATTTCGAGATTGGGAACTTAGATCTTTTGTTATTGGAATTAGATTCAAACGTAATCCTAAACCTTTACCCATTCTAGTAAAATCAAAGTTGAAAAAAAAATTAAATTGAATTTGTATTGATTAATACAATTAGAGTTTTGTAAATAATTAGTTCAGAAATAGAGCATCCAGTTTCTTTCGAGTCAATTTAATGGACTCTAGAAGCCGGTTTATTCTTTAAGACAGAGACAGTTGTTGTTAAAGCGATAATATGTCGATTGAGAATTTTCTTAATAATACTCCTAATAAAAGGAAACTTGGAGTTACAATCTATTTTATTGTCATCCTCACCGGAACATATGATAGATCTTGCAATTTAGTTAATCCGAGTAAAAAATAGATGAAATACATCTTTGGTTATTACCTGAAGTGATAAATCATTTTTAAATTATCCATTTATTTTCGTATATTTCATATCATATATAAAATTATTTATTTGATTTTTTTTGAATTTATTTTGATTGAATCAAAATATGATAAATTATACAAATAAAATGATATACTATCATAAATATAAAAATTATATTCGTGATTAACATATACAAATATTTTTATAAATACTTAAAATAACATATCAAATAAAATTTTAGTAACAAATCAATATTTAATGAACTTCGTTCAACTTTAGAAGCCCCTTTATCTTTTAATTTATAAAACCGATTACTTCATAAGGAAAAAAAAATCCAAAATGTACAATTTTTGAATATTACAACCCAAAAGTATTAAAAATTTATCTCAATTTTAATTCAATACAAACTACCAAATCGGATGCACAAATAGATAAGGTTCCAGTGTGTGGCTGTAATTTTTTTTTTTCTACTAGACTGAGCGACGGGAGCTTGGATAAAAGTGATAAATAAAAAAAAAAAAAAAAGACATACCCCGCACCCCAGGATATAGGCTGATAGACAGTACGGTAAGGGCACTGTTTAAAAATTAGATTAGGGTGATCAAATCAGTTAAACAGTAAATTAATATTTAATTTGATTTGATATATTATAAAATAAAAATTTTAAAATATCAATAAGAAGTTAAAAGAATTAAAATTAAAATTTATATATTTTTTTAAAATTATTTTATATAATAAAATTTAAACTTTTAAATTATTAAATTTATATTAAAAATTATATTACTGTCTAACTAATTATATATTTTATTAAAAATTTATTATATTGACACTTATTTAATATTTAATTTTTTAATTAAATAATTTAATTTAATCAATTAAATTAATTAATTATATATTTTATTAAATATTTATCATATTTATATTTATTTAATATTTAATTTTTTAATTAAATAATTTAATTTAATCGATCAGAATCAATAATACATATGCCTCATTAATTTGACCTTCTGTACAGGTATTTTAATATTAGGTAAGGGCGCCCCTTCGATGTTTTAATTAATTAATTAATTATTTATTTATTTATTTTCTTTGTGGCTTGCGGAAATTAAAAAAGTTAAAACTCCAAAGCGTCTAACAATTGAGATCTTGCCTTGGACTAGATCCATTAGTGTCAGTAATAAAATAAATTTTAATTTAAAAATTTATTTAAAAGAATTTAAGTTTGAATTTAATTTAATTAAAAAAATTAATAATTTATATATGAAAAAATTTAAATTTAAAATAACTCAAAACGAAATGATTCGAATCGAAAAGAATTTAAACTCGAAAGAACTTGAACCTGAAAGGATTTGAACCAAGCACAACTCAAACTCGAATTTAATACTAAAAATAATTATAATTAAATTATAATTAAATAATTTTTTATAAATCAAAATTTTATTTATCAATTTTAGTTTAATATTCTTCAAATAATTTAATTAAATATTAAAAATTTAATTTATATTTTATATATAATTAAACATATATGTTTGTTTGTTTATTATTTATCAACATATTTTTAATTGTTTGCAAATATGTTCAACTATATATTCATGAACATGTTCTTTTAATATTTGAGAATAAGTTCATTTAATTTAAATGAATGAAAGCGATCACGTTAATTTAAACAAATGAACACAAAATTTAAAATTCTTAATGAACACAAACAAACTAAAAAATAAACAAACAAATACAAATAAAAATTTATTCTTTTAAGCTCAGTTCATTTGTAACCTTAATTAAAATGAATTATAAATATATAATAAAATTCTCACCAGATAAAGAAAGAATAATCACATTAATAATAACAATATAATATCAAAATTATAATCCCTAATATTATATTCTAATAATCAGAGTTGACCTTACATCAATACGTTAATACCATTATCCATAGAATTGTTAAATGTTATAAGCTAAATTAATATAATAATAAATATCTTTAAATATATTTTAAAATATAAAATATTAAAAAAACAAATGAAGTATATAACAATATAAAACTTAAAAATTTAATTGTTAATGTATAAAAACGAGTTATGTATATAAACATAATATGACTCAAAACCCATAATGAAAAGTTTTCTTTTTAGGCATTTATTTATGGCTAAATAAAGTTTAAAAACTAAACAGAAAAACGGTCTAGACCATTGCAAGTTTAGAAAGAATCGCGTGAACAAAGCATTTCGGTTTCTTGGGTTTGATTTATGGCGGATTAATTCAAGCTTGCTCTATTAGTTGCCATTGCCAATTGAATTCCAAATGCGGCTAATATTATTTTCTCTTTAATAAAGTAGAAAATACAATGGTTTTTAGATAGGTTTTTTTCAGATAAATTTGAATCTGAAAGAAGAATCAATCTAAATTCAAGTACCAAAATCCCAGAATTTTAAATAAGAAACTGGGAAGGTTTCCCAGAAAGAAAGCGTTTTTGGTTTTTTCTTTTATTTTTTATTTTTACATTGTCATAAAATTCTCACGCGCCTCAAACTTTTGGCGGAGGCTTTGGAGATCAAGTATCCGACACCAAAGCACATGACCCAAATGCCCACATCAAACGCCCAGCTCACTCCCTCCGCCGCCGTACCCATCTCCTCCTGGAGGACCCCAACAGAATCCCCATCGCAACTTCCTTCCATGCCGCCACCGTCCAATTCCGTGCAACTACAACAACATCCGCCACCGTCCGATTCACTCTCCCCTTCTCTCTCCTCTGGAATCTCCTCCAGCTGATCAAAACCCACCTTCCTATTCTTCCTCCTCTTCCTCGCAACCATCTCCACCCTCTCTCCTATCGCCACGTCTCCTTCCACCGCCACGCAAACATCCGCCACCGCCCGTTCACCGCAGACCGTCTTCCCATCCATTCTCTCCAGCGCGCACTTGCATTCCATCTTCCACTTCTGCTCCTCCTCCCTTCTGAAAATCCCTTTCAACACCTTCTCCTCTCTTGAATAAACCTCGAACCGGACGCTATCCCCTGCCCGAACCCGCTCCCCGCTCCCGTATATCGCCTCTCCGTTCCTCGTCTCCACATTAACCATCCGATGAAGAGTCAATAACGCGGGGGAATCGGACCGGATACTGGACCCGGAAACTTCAAGCGCCGTTTCGTCGATTCTTGGTGGGTAGAGTAGAGTGAGCGAATCGGATAACGGCCCTGTACACGAATCGAAACCCGAGAACCGAATAAAGAAAGCTTTGATCGTTAAATGATGTTGATCGCCAGAGCAAAAGTCGTAATAATCCGTAGACCTACACATTTTTTCTTTTGTTTCAGAAATAATTTTCAACGGATTAATTTATATCAAGAAGAGAATAGAGGCGGCTGAGTGGACTTCGGTTTCGGAGGATCAAACGGGCGGAAGGCACGCGGTTTTGATACTGACGTGGTGAACAAGACAAAAGCTCCATGTTTAGTCGGAGATTCTCAAAGTCTTCCTTTGGGACGTTAATCTATTATCGCGCGTAGTAGAGAAGATAGATGGCGGGCTAAGCTTGTTGGCTTTAGATGCGCATGAACTTCAAATAAGCACTATCCATATTCCTTTAAAATATAAAAAATAAATAAATAAAAGAGATACATATTTTAATTTCATTTATAAAATTATTTAAATTAGAAATGTTATTAAAAAATTTCATTCAAATAAATTAAAAAATTGTGAAAAAAAAAATTGTTTGATATATTGTCAATAGAACTTTTAAGTCTTATTGATGAGATTTAAGGGTTAGATAATTGGTGGAAGACGATGTTCGTTGGGGATAGTAAGCATAGAAAAAATTGAATTACGTTAGCATAATGAAAAAAAAATTCGAAGAAATACAAGACTTGATGGTTGCTGACATATTGGAGAAATTCATGCACGCAAACACATCTTGAATGGGGTTTAATTTTGGCATCTATAATAATGGGATAAGAATTGTCAAAGATGTTTCATTTTATAATGTTATTCTAATATTGGAGATGTGATGATAATAATAATAATAATAATAATAATAATATTTTTTTATATTCCTAATCTAAGGTGAAAGAAGATATAAACATATCAACCCTCTTATTATTCCTTTCTTGTTTTGCTTATTCTTTATGTCCTCTCAAAACATTTTAAAACATAAGGATTTAGGATTTAAGCATTGAAATGTGTTCTACGAAAGGGATTTAGAACAAAAGAGAAAG
>JBBYHL010000021.1:8370745-8407741 GCA_038381835.1 Adansonia madagascariensis
ATATTTATATTATATAAATTTTAAAATATTTTTTATATTATATTTATATTATTTATTTTATTTTTAATTATATTTAATATTTTCAGGATCAGAACAAAGCAAGTTTGAATAATAATAAAGAGGAAATAAAGGAAACCTCAGGTCAAATACTCTCGTCAAACCGCCATCGAAACGCTTTCTACTGAGTGCATCTTAACCGTTGCCAAGCTTAACAAACTCAATGCAAGCCATTAGATCAAATACTAACGTACTTGTTGCTTTCAAACAACAACAAATAAATGAATATTCGTCGTAATTAAAAATTTTAGGCAGATGTGAAATATTGGTGTATAAGGGACCCTCTTGTATATTTTTATGCGATGTTGTTGACTTACTAGAATTTAAATTAGATGTAAAACAATTGTTTTGCATTTGATATACAATTGGAAGACAGAAATTTTGAAAGGGTATGGGACTTTCATTTAAAAAGCAGATTGATATATTCATTCAACTAAGATAGTGCGCATCAATCACAATTTTTTAAAAAGCCTTGGATGATCATTTATCATCTATTACAGATTATCATTGGTTTTTTTGTCCCTCTTTGTATTTAGGAGATATACCAATTTTGTTTATTTCTACAAATTCTTTTGATAATACTCTTATTTTATTTTATTTTTATTTTCGTAAAAGATCGAAGTCTGAAAAAGGATTATAAATTTTAAATTTTTTAAATGTCATTCGTTAAAGATAATTGTACAAATTAAAAAATTAAATTATTTAAATATTCATAAACTCAAGCAACCATTTATTTCCTTGATTACGACATTAAAGTTTCTTTTGTTAAAAAAAATAACAACCGATTGGGATTTATAACAATATATTTTATTTTTTAGTTCAATCATTGGATTAAAAATAAAATTTTGAGTTATTTTTTTTTTCATTTCTACCAAATTGAGAGTAAGTTTTTCATTAGCATTGAGCTCTGTATTAATAAATCAAATATTAAATTAATTTAATTATATAATTATTTATAAAAAAATAATATTTAATATATTTAAAATTAAAATTTTAACATTCATAACTATCCTTTTATACCCAAATTGCTAAGTCTTATCTATTAAAAAATTTTGAGCTCTGACTAGGTTTAGACTTTAAGCGTGGAGGATATCTGTCTCCAATGGCATTTATAGAAGGGTTGATAAAATCTAAAAAAGAATCCAATTGGAAACGCCTTGCTCTTAATAACGTGGAATGAAATTATCAAATTATTTTGAACGAAGCCACGTGTTAGGGTGAAAAGAGACTACACGTGTCACCTTCTCAGTGAAACATATCTACCATATTTTCATTGTAGGCTCTGAAGTCGCAAAGAAAACCATCCAAATTTTCAAAATAACTCACTTAACTCGAAAGGCTCTTTGTCTTTATTAAATCCTCGACCAACAAAGGGGAAAGAAAAGAAAAAAAAAGCCTTAAACGCTGATTGGCGTTGTTGCTCAAGCACGAAAAAATGGCTCTCCTAACATTTCTCTCCTTCATCTTCTTTTCGCTCTTTCTTCAACAACCAACAGCTGCTCGAACTTGTTCGACTTCATGCCCTGGCGGTGGACCGGAAGTCAAGTTCCCTTTCGGGCTGAACCCCAACGGCAGCCGAAATGGTCGTTGCAGCTACCTGGGTTTCGGCCTTTCGTGTAGCAACAAAACAGAGGAACTGGTCCTTAATCTCCCGGAATCCGGAGAATTCATAGTCAGTTACATAGATTACGAGGCCCAACAGATATGGATCAGCGACCCTGATTCCTGTCTCCCCAAACGGTTCTTGCAGTCTTTCAATATGTCAGGAACTCCTTTCGACTCAGAGTTCTGGTATCCCTTCACGTTCTTCAATTGCTCTGCTATCGAAGCAGCTGAGGCTGGGTTGAGGCCAATTCCCTGCCTTAGCAATCAGAATTATACCGTCGTGGCTTCCCAGACAAACTCCTTCGTGGGTTCTACGAGTGTTTTACAGTCTGCATGTCGTCCTATAACAACTTTTGCAGTTCCATTTGTCTGGTACGGCTGGTCGGACGAGGTCCGGTTAGAATGGAATCAACCCGATTGTAGGTCATGTGTTGAACGTCGCGGAGATTGTCGGTTCAGGAATCGAACCAGTCTGGAAATCGGGTGTTTTAACCTGCCAAGCCAAGGTATGCTACTACTAACAACAAAGTTATGATTGATTAGTGCTCTGTTTTCTGAAAACGGTGGACTTTATATCACTCTGTATTTATTCTTTTTGTTAAGATAAAAGCTTGATGAATTCTTATTGACATACAATTAATTGTTTATTGTGACTAGAAACCTAACAGCACTCGAAATAGAGTATTGCTTAATCAAAAAGTTTTAGAATCTTTAATTCGGATCCCAAGTCATGAAATCATGCTAATTTTATTTGGTTTTATTTTGCATTAGAAGCTCTCTAGTAAACTTAGAATGGAAAAGATGAACGGTGTTGATAAAACTAAACATGGTTAAACAACTATTACCTTGCCTCCGACCATGATTATTAAAAAAACGACCTTCTTCTAATGATTTAAAAAAATGTATCTCTCACTTGAATACGTGTCTTCTATAAAATTATGGGCAATATAAATAAACTAGATTTGATAATTACTTAAGAGTTAATTCTTACTATTAAGACATTATTATCCTAATTTGTTAGTGTAGTTATTTTAATTCTACTATGCAATTTAATTTGAATGAGATTTATTAAGATACTATCACCTAAATAATTATTAAATAATTAAACATCTATTTTGGCAGTTTTTTTTTTTCTTGATTCATATTATATAAAAGTCAAAACGTTATTATCTGGGACTTAAAGAGGCTGAAAGGCTCCCGGGGTCACATTCTGGCCATCAGTAAGCAATGTATATAATTTGTTTAAAGCCCACCAAGATGTTACAGTTGTTTTAAGTCAAACAAAGGTGTTGGTTCACATTTGACGGTGCTGCAGGACAGAAAGATCAACTTTTGCTAGTTTTACCCCCCCCCCAAAAAAAAATGAAAAACGAAAGAATGATCAACTTTGCTGTAGGTATGTTGAAATGCAGAATTGTTGCCCGTCATCAAGTTATGAACACTCCTTCTAAATAATCGAAATGCTTTATTCAATCTGTTGTTAGAAAGTCATGGTCTCTTGGTCAATATTTTGAAACAAAGAGCTTTAGAGACCTTGGTTTTCGTTTTTCCGACTGTAATTGATTTCACGTTGCAGGTGGTTTTCCAAGGAGTGCCAAGTATGGAATTATCATAGGCGCTGGAATTCCGGGAGTCTTGTCCCTGATTGGGCTGGTTTCGTTCGTCTGTAGCCGAGTGAGAAACTATGGACGTCGGCGCAACCTCGCCAGTAGTTTCGAATTCTCCACATCAGTCTCCCCTTCACCGGCTGTTGTCATAACAGGGCTTGACAGACCAACCATTGAATCCTTCCCTAAGACTAAGCTCGGTGACAGCGGGCGTCTTCCTAAGCAAAACGATAATACTTGCCCTATTTGCTTATCAGAATATCAGCCTAAGGAGACATTAAGGACTATACCAGAATGTAACCATTACTTCCATGCCAAGTGCATAGACGAGTGGCTCAAGATGAATGGTTCTTGTCCTTTGTGTCGGAATTCACCCGGTGGATCTGCTGCAGTTACCCCATCTATATCTTCCTCGTCCCCTTCCTCTTCTTCATCGTCTTCTCTCTTATCGCCATAGACAAGTTCTATTTTACGCCGTATATCAGCTCTTTGTGAATAATTAAATACATTTACCCATGAGGGTGTGAGTTGTGGGTAGTTCTTTCTGTGCGCTTGATGGATTTTGGTTCTTAGTCAGAAAACAAACATGTTTTCCTTCCAATTTTTGTTTGTTATGGGTTAATTATTTAATTGCTGATTAGTTTTTATTTATGTAATCTGGGCTCTTCATTTATTTTAAAGTACGTGTTTATAGGACGTGACCTTTCAAATTCATAAGAATATAAAAAAAATTAAATATATTTATATTGAAAAGATATTCATATCTCACAATAAGTTCAATTGATGGAAAAGTGAAACACCATCGTTATGGTTTGACAGGCTGAGCTAATCCAAATGGCATAAGACGCAACAGGTTAAACAAACAATCCCGTTCACCTCTGTGAAGATAACGAGAATTCGGTAACCCAAAGTTCGCTTACTACTAAGCCCCAAAACAAAACGTATTTCTCGATCATCATCATAAAAATACTGATGCATTACAGCACAATTTTTTAATAGTTTTTGAGCTACCATAAAACAAAGGCACCTGGTTTTTTTCAAAAGCGACTCCATGGTGAGAGAGTTGCAAAAATGGCTTCTTTCAGAGTCTTTTCATTCTTATTCTTCTTTTTCTTCTTTCTTCAGCCATCAAGAAGCCATGAATGATGCCGAACAAGATCCGGGTCGGTGCCAATTCTCTTTCCTTTTCAGATTGTTATACCTTAAGCAGGCAGATAGCCCATTTGACCCTTATTATACCTTACACACGGATCGTTCGAATGATCCTAATCTCTTAATTGGCCGAGAATAGACTAGGCTCCAATAACATGCTCACCTCATAGCCAGAATCTCTAATCACCTGAGGTATACTTCAAACGTGTACACACTTTCTTGACAAACACCTCTAAAAATATATCCTAGATTAGATACTTCTAAGCAATACATCCTGGATCCTACTCTTCTTGTTCGGGACCAGCCACTAGCATATCTTGACAAATACAACTGAAAAACTCTTAGTCTGGCAACCAACTAATCTAGGACAGCTACGGTTAGATAAGGTTAACAGACATGTTAGAGGCTTAACCCTAAAAGAGAATGCGAAGCTCCCAGATAGGGGAATGGATCTAAGCTTTTACTGTTCATTTGTTTACCCATCCTCTTGTTCTCTCTACAAAACTCTTAAGTTAACTTAGGCATCGGAGTGCGCCTTTGAGTCCCAATTTCAGTGCTTCTTTGGCTCCTTTTCTACATTTCAAGCTTCATATCTGTTCAATATTTTAGACCATCCCAATCCAACCCCAACCAAAAAGACCATCAACAATTGACACTGTCAGTCAGTGAGAAACAAATATAAAAATCATGACTAACCATCCTGCTAAGAATATCGTCATGCAAACTTTCCAACGTACGCGAGATAGGTTGCGCTATAGGTTGTAGCTTCAAGTTTGTGCGTCATTGGGCTCATAATTTGCGTCCACCACAATTAGGAAACGTCGTCGCGAAAGGTCTCCACAAGCCCAGGATTGAAACGTATCCCACAACGTTGGTCGGCGAAAGTCTACAACTACCGAAACCTAGGGACAACATTTGCTCAATATGTCCATTAGAGTACCAACCCGAAGACATCTTAAGAACCATACCTAGTTGCATGCATTACTTTCATGTCGATTGTATCGATAAGTGGCTCAAACAAAATGCAACATTCCCTTCGTGTCGCAATTAAATTAGACTGTTTTTGGATAGCCGCAAGCATTGGATTTTTCCAGAGGTTCACTGACCAAAAAAGAAAAAAAATCTGAGGTCAAGCTAAGTAGAATTTTTCTTGTATTGTAAATCTCAATGTATACTTTATAAGCAATGCATATTTTTCCTGTATTTTGATGAGCTATTGAAATTGAATGTCGTCTGCTCTGACTGCATCATCCTGATTTTCTTCATTTTCATTACAAACTTATATAAAGAGAGATATTAATTAACCGGTAGTAAATTTTTTTAAATTTTACAAGTGAAATTAGAATAACAACACATACTTTTTAGTTTATAATAAAAAATATAAGATCTTTTTTATTAACATAAAAGAAATAACTGAGTTTGATATCATGAGTTAATTCAGTTACTCTTTTTATCAAAACATCGTAAAATATAATTTAAAGTAATAAAAAATAAATATAATATCAGAGATATTTTGGTATTTAAAATTTTTTTTACCCTTTTTAAAATTTAAAAACTACTCTTCTTTATAAAAAAACTGCCCATAACTCTTAGAAGAAAACTACCCATATTATTAAAAATTTTATTTATTATTTATTTTTTAAACACTCACAAAATAATAGTAACCAATTCTAATTCAAATAAAGGATATATGACAAATTTTAATTCCTCTATTAAATATTACTTCATATATATATAATGATGAAATAATTTTATTTTCATTGAGAACTGATTAAGTAAAAATATTAAGAAATATTCTTGTTTTTATTCTCCTAATCATATATATATATATATAACATATTATATTTGCATGCTAAACTAAGGTAAAAAAATTGTGTTTAAACTTCAAACTAATGAAGACATATATCTGCTGCATTTGATCTTAATATTCTTTCATCCTGGGCAACTAAATCTTGCAAAGACAACACCCGTATTTGGTAAGATTTTATCAATTACTTAAATGAACCAGAAAAATCGCTCACAAAGGATAAGAACTTGATTGAATTTGTAGGACGATATATTCTTCATTTGGCGTGATTTTATTTGTAAAAAAAAAAAAAAAAAAAATATGCATTTTGTTCCTCATAAAATCAAAATAAAAATTCGACTTTTATTTTTTTTAAAAAAAATAGAATTTTTTATATCTAAACATTTAAAAAAAAAAAAAGTCAACAATCTACTTGATTAACTCTTCTAAGTGTTGACTTTTAATAATCAAAGTAGTCAACACTTTGTTTAAAGGTCTCTGCAACGGCTGCTACATATATAATTCTCTAAAAGAATCCAAGATTTTAACCTCCTCGTTTGTCTCATTCCATTTGAAGCCTTTCATAACTATATAACACGAAAGCTGCTTCGAAGAAAAAAATCATCAATATATAGTAAGCATAAAATGACATCTTTGAACTTTTTTTTTTTTAATTTCTCTGACTCATATTCATTGGATCATCTGGCTAACTATAAAATTCTTCAACTTTTTTTTCTCCGTATTTTGTAGTCAGGATTCTCAGGAATTACCTTACCCAGGGTGTTTAACTTAAGAAAGGTTAAAAGGAAGAACAGATTCTTCTTTTTTATTTTTATTTTTTAATTTAAGTTAGCACCAAATGGGTCTCTTTGAAATCAGCTTTTTCATTTTCTTCATCTGCGTCTTGTTCGCTCTTCAGCCATCAACAAGCGTTGAAGTTTGCCCAGTTTCATGTGGGATTCAATTGATTCGATTCCCTTTCCGTCTCAACAACCAAGCTGATCGTTGCGGCTATCCCAGGTTTAATCTCTCATGCATAAACGAAGTCCAAACTATCCTTTCGCTTCCGTTTTCCGGCGAATTCAACGTCGTAAACATCGACTACATGTTCCAAAATATATGGCTCAGTGACCCAGATTATTGCGCCCCGAAACGTCTCCTTCAGGGACTCAACCTATCCGGTACTCCTTTCGATTTATTATATCCTCGAAGCTACACGTTTTTCAATTGCTCCTCGGCCGCATCAACGGAACTACCTGAAGCGAGTTATATCTCTTGTCTTAGCGGCACAAATTTTTCTGTCGTGGCTATACCGGCGGACCGACTTGATTTGTCTACGTCGTGTTCGGAGATAGCAACGGTTTTGGTTCCCTTTTCCTGGACGGGTTGGTCGAGTCCTGGCGATGGTATTAGGTTGACATGGAATGAACCTGATTGCCAGGTTTGCGAAAGCCAAGCAGGGAGTTGCATGTTCAAGAGTGATACGGGCTTGGATGCTGGATGCTACGGTGGTTTTACCAATGGTACGATCTATTTTGCAGTGAAAAAAATGTTAATTAAAAATGCTACATATTTTCCATTTATGTCCAGTTCTTTCCATGCATCGAAAATTCAAATTACTAGTATAAATACTCTTGCTATCTTTTTAACTAGAAGTTTAAGCCCGATTAACACTTTATAATGTAAGGAAAAGTCAGAAAAGGAAATATGAGTTGCTTGCCATATTTTCACAGCTTTAATTCCTCTTATGTGTAATTTTTTATATAAAAAAGTGACAGCGATCTAAGATAAGAAAAAATATTATAAATATTTAGATTTAATTTTTAAAAATATTATTTTTTTAAAAAATAATTATATTATTATATAAATAAAAAATAATTATATAAATTAATAGGAATAAGCTGTGATTTCAACATGTATATATATATATATATTATGTATACATATTTTTTGGTACGAATGGATAACATCTTTATGCAATTCAATTGCAATTTTGCTTCACAAATCACACACCAAGTACAAAAAATTGCTGATAAACAAATAAATACCCATATATATATATATATATATTTGTATTAAACTATGAGAGGGAGGTTACTTGCTCCTAGTTATTTGAACATGGTGAGGAAAGACAGAGGGGAGATATACATGGCTAAAGAAAGCAGACTTCAAATTGCTATTGAGGTCTCAATCTATTGGTGAGGCATCGCTTTCATGCATCCACAAACACGTGAGGCGGCGCTTGAATATCATATATTTGTGGCAGTCAACGGTTGTGTAATATACAGATAACCTGCATGTTTCATATTTTTCTTAAAGAAAATGTGAAGATGCATGTTTCACCAATTTTTTTTCCCATCCCACATTAGTACATTTTCCATTTAATTAATGTTTTTTTTAGGTCTTCCAAGGCGTGCTAAATACGGCATAGCGTTTGGTGTGGTAATACTGGTCTTGTTCATCCTCGGCCTGGTAATTTACCTCCGCAACAAGGCTGCGGATTACGACCGTCGTCGACATCCCAACCCAGAAGCGCCCCACAATTCAGTCGCCCCAAGATTAGACGCTGTTGCCAAAGGTCTTGATGGACGAACCATCGAGGCCTATCCAGTAACATTGCTTGGTGAAAGCCGGCGATTACCGAGGCCTAATGACAATACTTGCCCAATATGTCTTAGCGAATACCAAGCCAAGGAGACGTTAAGGATTATTCCAGATTGCAAGCATTACTTTCATGCTATTTGCATCGATGAGTGGTTGAAGTTGAATGCTGCTTGCCCATTATGTCGAAAAACCCCAGAGAGATCTGTACTTCCTACTGTTTAATCTTCTTCATGATCTTCAATTCTTTATTGAATTTTCGGTAATCTAAAACGGGAGATCAATGTAAAAGAAGTCTTCATACTAAGATCTTTCCCCTAGCAACAACGTTGTCTATTGCTGGGTTCATGCTTTGTCCAAGTTATCTTTGCTTTGTTCTGTTCTCGATGCTTTCCAGCTATTTATTCCTTTTAATTTCATCCTGAACTTAGAAATTGTAATCACCAAAGCACGACGTAAAACTTAGAAATTCCCATCAAGTAACTACCAAAGGAATAAACGTGGACTAAGAAAATACTAAAAAAGAAGGAATATTCATTGTTGGTGAAAACAATAAAGCAACATAGTGAAAGCTAAATTTTGTTTTTCAGTTTCCTCTGACATGGCAAAACATGGGTCTACAGGTCTAGTCTTAAAAAATCCGAAGAGGAAAAAGATGACTTTACTTTCTTTATAATCCTCTAAACAAGAGGAGTTTTACAGTCTATGTGATCGAAAAATCAAATTACATGATTGGAGTTTTTGAAGCATATATTAAAAAAAATGGGTTCCTTTCAACTCTTTTTGTTGTTCATCGTCATTTTTTTCTCTTTTCAACCATCAATAAGCGATGAAAATTGCCGTATCCAATGCGGATCTAAAACCATTCGCTTCCCTTTCCGGCTTACAGGCCAGCCCGACCACTGCAGCTATCCAGGCTTCAAACTCTCTTGCGAAGTCGGAGAGGGCCAAGGCCTACGGCCAATCCTCACTCTCCCATATGCCGGTAACTTCAGCATTTACGAAATTGATTACCCCCAACAAGTCCTGCAAATCGACTACTCGGAAGGTTGCATCCCGAGAATTCTTCTGCTTAATCAGGGTCTCAATCTCTCTGGCTCTCCTTTTGCGTCAGCAGTCACTCGAAGCTACACTTTTTTCAACTGTTCAAGTCATGCACCCATGCTGGAATATCCTCGGGTTACAAAAATTCAGTGTCTTAGTGGACTGAATTTTTATGTTGTAGCGACGCGGACGGATAATTATATCCCGCCGACGACGTTGTGTTCGGAGATAGCTAAGGTTTTAGTCCCGATTCCGCCAATAGATTGGTTGTTGGATCTCAATTATGGTGTAATTTTGGGATGGACACAGCCTGATTGCCGTTGGTGTGAAAGCCAGAGAGGAACTTGCCTACTCAAGAATGTTTCTGCTGATCTGGATGTCAGATGCTCCGGTGCTGTTAGCAGTGGTATGCTCCATTAATTACAACATTAAGACTATTCTTTCAAATGAACATCATTTAAATAGTAATTGGTTCAAAGAAGCAACGTTCCATCTTTGCATTCCATTGTAAAGTGGGAAGCCCGAAACTACACAATCAATAGCTTTATATTTGATGATGTGACCGTGTATAACTGCTATTGGATTGACCAAGCATTTTTATTTTATATAACACTTTTTTTATGAAATTTTTTATCCTACACTATTTATATATACGTATTAAATAATATTAATTTATTAAAAATTTTTAAAAATATATAAAAATAATTTTATTTTTAAAAAGATAATATTATTTGATTTTTTAAAAATATATAAATATAAATATTGTGGTACATCAAATATAATTTCTTCAAAATGAATAATAATATGAAATTTTCAATGCGTTATAAAACATATTTTTAATTTTTTCGGGACTTAAATCAAAGAGAATTAATTCCATGTTAGAGTAATTCATAAATATAGCCATTTACAAAAGACATGCACTATGTCGTGATATATCCTGGGAAGAATCTTAAATTAGTTTTTGGATATTCCTTTCAATATCGTAACTGCATTGCTTTCGGAATAGTGGAGTTCAAAGTGTTAATATGGTTTCTAGGAAGAGTTATCTTTTAATTAAGGTTTTACTAGGTATATTCATTAATATAACATCAACAAATAGAGCCTAATGAAACTCAACCTTCTAATTTGATAATTTCAACTAAATTTGCATTCATCTTTAGGGCTTTCAACAAGTGCCAAATATGCCATACTTTTCGGCGTTGCAGCACCCATTGTGTGCCTCCTCGCAATTATAAGTTGCCACAGAATCGAGCTCATCGAGCGGCAGAACCACCCCAGCCCCGAAATCCTCATGTCGGTCACCCTCCCTCGATTAACTTCTGCTGCAAGTGGCCTTGATAGACGAACTATCGACACATACCCTACAACTTTGCTGGGTCAAAGCCGACGCCTGCCAAATCCGAACGATAACACTTGCTCCGTATGTCTTTGCGAGTACCAAGCCAATGAGACGTTAAGAACTATCCCTAACTGCAACCATTATTTTCATATCGATTGCATTGACCAGTGGCTTGAACTCAATGCAACATGTCCTATATGTCGCGATAAGTTCGAGAAGTCTGCTGCTTCAGTCACTGCTACATTATCATCATCGAGGCCAGTGGTTCGCCTTATGCTTTAATGAATTGTATGCGCAGTAGACGTAAATATTGCTTAGGGTGAAAATGGAGATTTGGTGCCTTATATCTCCATTTTTCAATTACAAAATTGATATGTTCCAAGTATAGAGACTTGATCTTAACACGTTTTATTTGCAAATATATATCTATATATGTTTGGAAAGTGATATTCGAGTAAATAATATCCATAAGATAAAATAAAATAAAATAAAATTCAAATAGTCACTTTTATTGATAGTGTAAATAAAATAAAATTTTGAAAATAAATTGAAAATTATAAATAAAATTAAAAAAGTTTTCTTACATAAGGAGAACTAGAAAAGGCATATAATATAGTGCAAATAGAGGCGTTAAATAACCAAACTCTGACCTAATTTTTTAAAGTTTTTTTTATTCAAATTCGAATCAAGTTCTATCCAAAAATTTTTATTTAAAGCGATTATTTTATTAAAAATTTTATTAAAAATCTGATTCAAATAAATAATTCAATCCATGATTGGATGTAAGTGCAAATTCATACCTATAACTAAATCATATTTAACATGCTACTGTACTTGACGAAACAGTGCTAATTTAAATCTTTATACTACTATATGGCATACTTAAAACTGAACTTTGTGTTTTATCTATAATGCATTGGACGGTAGATTCCAAGGTCGGCATCGATAAGTTTAATTAAATGAGCCCGTTTGGCAACGGTTGAAGATTTATGAGTCAATTGAGTTGACAGTTGGGAGACATTGGAGTCATAAATGAACAAGTAGATCAAAAACGAAAAAAAATATATATATATATATAAAATATGATACAAAATAATAAAATAATAATAAATATTTTAACATTTATATAATATAAATAATTAATATATTAAAATTTATATAAATATATAAAATATTAAATACGATTGTGACATAAAAAATTAGAGTAAATATAATAAAAATATACAAATTATTAAATTTAATCACAAAAAATAAAATAAAATTTTAATATTATTAATAATACAAATAAAGTAAAAGGTGTCAATGAGTTAGATCCAATTAGGTTTAGTTAACAATTTTAAAATATTGTTTGACTTGAATCAATTGATCAATAAAATGTTTTTTAAATCTAAATTTAATATTAAAATAATTTTAAATATATTTTAAAATTAAAATAAAATTAAATACACTAAAATTTTTTCATAAATCAAATTAAATTCGAATTTAAAAAATCTTAAACTGAAAAACTGATCTTCAATATATCCAACAAAACTTTGAAAAACTTCAAAACAGTTAAATAATACGATAAAAATACTTTTTAAGTTATCATCACTAGCAATGCCGGGGCTGATATTTCAACACCTTTAACTGTACTTTATCTTTTTTTTTTTTTTTTAAATTATTGACAATAAAACAAGAATAACAACCAGCATACAGTAACATTATGAATATAGAAAATATCAATATCTTTGGATAGGGCATATGCCCAAAAGATAATAACCAATTTATCCTTGATATTTACAGATATATAAAAAAATATTAGGCAATGATTTCAATTATTTTTATTAGTTTATGTTAAAAGTGCTTATGGATTAAGTTAGCTATTCAAAACTAAAGGTTCGCTCAAAAGTTAAGAAGATTTGAGTAAAAATATTAATTCAAAAAAATAAGTTTAGACTTAAAATGAGACATGTTTAAAAAATAGTTTAACCTTAACTTCAACATTTAAAGCCTAAGCTCAGTTCATTTTTAATTATATAATATATGAGTTTTATATTTATATACATTTATAGGTTTTATCATATAAAAAATAAATACATATTAAATAAAGATTAAATATAGATAGTGTTATAGTATAAACATTAAAAAATATTAAGTTAATTATATTTTAAAACTTAATAAAAATTATTAAATTACTAGATATTAAATTTAAAAAATTAAAAAATATAATATTAACGGATTTTAAATTGATTTGGACTATTTATTTATCAATATGACTAAACTTGGCAGAATCTGAAATTCATATTTTTGATTGAGTCGAACTTAAATAAACATAAATAATTTTAATAGTATAATTACATTTGATCCAAATTCGATATGATCCAATCTATGAATTTTTTTTATTTTTGTTTTTTAGTTTATATGAATCTCTGCCATGTTGTTTGAAAGGGGCATCAAATAGAAATTTAAGAGCTTAAAATTTATTACATATAATTAAAATAAAACAAATTCTTATGACTATTTTCTTATTACTTCTGGTGCGGTTGATGGCACGGATGTGTTATGCACTTAAAAAAATAAAAAATACTCAAATAAATATAAAATAAGAAATAAGACATATTTATATTCAGAAAATAAAATTAAAGTTTTGATTTTACGAAGCACATTCTTAAAAATAAAAAACAATGATGAATATAAACAAAATTAATCTCATGGATAAAAATATTTATGGAAAAAAATAAAAGAAAGTATTTTGTGAATTTCACCATCGGCAATTACAGCGCCCGGACAACACTAGAAGAAGGAAAAAAAAAATGTAAATATAAGGGAAATTGGCTTTTGGGTGGGTAAATTTTTTTTAATCCTAATTTAAGCACTTTTTTGTCACAAATGTCGGGAGAAAGGTAAATTTATCAAAGTACAGTTAAAATAGAACGACAAAATAAATAATGTAGTTGTTTTGGTTTTTCAATATATTTAATTTATTGGATATAAAAAAATTAAAATTACTGAGGTAAATCCTAAAGCGATCAGAATCAGAGGCCTTAAACTTTGATTGTCTCCTTAAACAAAAACGAGGCGTTAATAATAAAACTTAAAAAATAAATAAATAAAAATTGGAGTAACTGACTAGTCAATTCCGGTATGGGGGCTCAGTTGGCCAAAAATCGAGGTAATTAGATCTGATCTGAACCAGCTGCTATCCGTCACACGGCGATTACATAGTGGTTCTTTTTTCTCCTTTCTACTGACTCATTTTAACTTTCTCGTCTCGTCTGCGAGTCCAAGTCCTTTTGCTTTGTAATAAATCAAATAAATAAATATTTTTTTTTAAAGAAAAGAATACGGCTTTTTTTGGTATAACCGATCACCCACAGCTCTGCCTAATTTCTTTGGCAACTATATATGTTCTCAAACCTTCTTCTTTACGTTCTGCTCTGAGATCCATTCAGTTATATATATATATATATATAATTTATATATTTGGAAGAGAGAATATAAAAAGGAAAGTTAATAGGCGTCTGATTCTGATCATTTTGATCCAATGGCTGAGAAAAGTTTTGTAATAAAGGTGGAAGAAGGGAAGGCCGCCAGCGATGGAAAACCGTCGATCGGCCCTGTATATCGCAGTTCTTTTGCGGAAGATGGATTCCCTGCTCCGATTCCTGGAATGGAGAGTTGTTGGGACATTTTCCGGTTAGCCTTCTTCTCTCCCTCTTTCTTTTTTCCTTTTTTTTTCTTTTTTACTTTTACCTTAAGCTGTTGCTTGTTTGCTAGAAAATACGGAAAATAGGAAGATATCCGACTTTCTTTTGTTTGATTTCAGCTGACTTCTGGAAATAGTTTGCTATTTTTTTTTAATTTTGACATTTTTTTTTTTAGTTCAGCATACATATATATATATATTTTTAATTTGTTTGATTATGTGTTTTAATTTCACACCGGAGTGGCGATGGATTTAAAAAACAGTACTCTTTAGGGATCATAAGATTTAATTATATTATCGAAACGCCTAATATTTGAAACTTTTTGAATTTTAATGCTCACACGTAGCAAGATACTGAGATTTCCATGCTTCTAATTGAAGGTTCGATGACTTTCATTCAACTCAGTGTAAAAACTTTAAAATTAGAAATTTAAATGTTCAATAGTAGTAATTATTTCGATCTTTGATGCTCATGATGTGGAGATTAAAACTTTGCTAACATATAACTTAGCTTATTTCGTAGATGTTGGCTGATTGAACTTATAGCTGGTATTTGTTATACTAAAAAAGAGTGACGTTTTATTTGAATGATAATGATTTGTATTTCATCTTTCCTTGCAGCATGTCAGTTGAGAAATATCCTGACAACCCTATGCTCGGTCGCCGACAGATTGTCAACGGGAAGGTATGTTGCTGCTGCTGAATCCTAATCATCGGAAGTAAGAGCTTTCTGTTTTTAGTGCTGCCTTTGACTTCTAGTATGTGTATCTAAATTGCTGTGCTTTCCCTGCAGGCTGGAAAATATGTGTGGCAATCTTACAGGGAAGTTTATGACATTGTAATAAAAGTAGGAAATTCCATCAGGAGTTGCGATGTTGAGGAAGTAACTCTCTATCCTTTTTTTTTTTTCAATCATAAAATGATTGATAAATTTTTTATTAAAAAGAAATACTATTTATGTGATCATTATCATCAGCCACACATAATATATTTTACAAATTTTATGCCTTTTGTTCTTGCTTACAGGGAGGAAAATGTGGTATTTATGGTGCCAATTGCCCAGAGTGGATAATGAGCATGGAGGTATGATTATTCTGTGGCATATTTTTGTTTGATTTGCATGCTAGACATCTGCAGTTACTGGGATGTCACCATAACTCGTTTCTGTCAAGCATACTTTTTGCTACCAAAATGTTCGTTGCCCAAAAGTTTACTAATGCAGCAAGCTTGATACAGGCCTGCAATGCTCATGGACTCTATTGTGTTCCTTTATATGACACTTTAGGTATTTCTTCTTGGGAACAAACAAAAGGATGCTTTTAATTTTGTTGAATCACTACTTCTGTAAACAACAATCTTATGTGTGTTACGTAGGCTTCTTCATTTTTTTAACATGGTGCTATTTATAACATTGTTTAAACTCTTTAATTACATTTGCATTTCAATGTCAAATGAAAGTTGTTTACATTAATTTTTGATCCCTTGTCATCTATGTTATAGGTGCTGGTGCTGTGGAGTTTATAATATGCCATGCAGAAGTTTCAATTGCTTTTGTGGAGGAAAAGAAGATTAATGAGGTATCCATATTGACATCTAAATTTGGAATCCTAGTATTTTATGGAAGCAATTGGTGAAGATATTTAATTTTTAGGTATTTGCAAAAATAAGATATATCTATATATGTATAAAATAGATTTATAAATTTTTATTATCAGTATTTGCTTCTATACGCACTGCTCGGTTTTGCGTAGTGGTTTTGACATGTGAATTGTAGTTACGCAGGTACTTTCTTCCTTATGTATCATTTTTTTTTGCCCTTTCAGCTGTTCAAAACATTTCCAAACTCAACAAAATACTTGAGAAGTAAGTCATCTATTTATTTATCATTATTATTATTTTTTTGGGTGGGGGGGTATTCTAACTATATCAGTTAGAAATAATGTCTTCATGTACGTTGGCTATGCAGCGATTGTTAGCTTTGGGAATGTAACACCTGATCAGAACGCAGAAGCTGAGAAGTATGGTTTGGCTGTATATCCTTGGGAGGAATTTTTGCAATTGGTAGGCTACTTGCTCTATTATTCAGCTCTTGAATTATCATTAGTAAATGATTTTTATTCTCTGAAGTTATTTTGCCTTTTTAGCAGACTGCCAGCCATGTTAGTTTGAGTTCAGAGGGCATTGCACTACTAATCTGTGATATGACCTAAGAACCTGTTACATTTTCATGCATGGCCGTGTACCTTATGTCCTTGTTTTCTGGGAATTCTTTGTCATACATAACTGAACTGTAGACTAGCTAAAGCAATGACCTTTCCACTTGATGATTTTAGCATACTGACTCTCAAAGTATATGAATTCTCTTTTTTATTCATTCTGAGTGTGGATGCTCGAGCAATTTTCCAACACTGTTTTATAGATATTATTTGATAACCATGTGTCATAAATATTTCATAATTGATTAGTTTGCTTCTTTATTGTTAGTTACCATTACTCTAGTTAAGTTTTAAATTACTGTTGATTCTGGTTTAAGTTCTGATGTATGTTTCTTGCAGGGAGAGAATAAACAATTTGATCTTCCTGTGAAGAAGAAAAGTGATATCTGCACAATAATGTATACTAGTGGAACTACTGGTGATCCCAAGGGAGTAATGATTTCAAACGATAGTATTGTTACCCTTATAGCAGGGGTGAAACGCCTGCTAGAGCGTGTGAATGAACATGTAATCTTTTCATTTAATTTCCTGATTCCAGGACAAACTGTTTCACCTGTCACTTCGATTGACCTGTCTTTTATTTTTTCCCCACACTAAATTTTGACATACGATTTTCTCTTTTTTTGATCCCTCTCTCTCATTAGTGTTTTTTTTTTTTTTTAATTTTTGTGTGTGAAATTTTACAGTTGACTGTGAAGGATGTATACATTTCTTATCTTCCTCTTGCTCATATCTTTGACCGGGTGATTGAGGAGTTATTTATTTCACATGGTGCCTCAATAGGATTCTGGCGCGGGGTGAGCATGCTTGTTTGATTTTGTGTCAACAAATAAGAGTTTATTCAAATTGGTAATTGCTTATTTGTGGCATCTTCAGGATGTGAAACTATTGGTTGAAGATATTGGGGAGCTAAAACCAAGTATTTTTTGTGCTGTTCCTCGTGTGTTAGATAGAATCTATTCAGGTAAACTTTCTTATATTCCTGAATGTTCTGAGGAGATTGATTTCCAGCATTTTGCTAAACATGCATAAAGATATCGGGTGTGTTCTTTGAATCTGGGTTAGGCCTTGTCATTTTGGGTTGTTTGTGAAGGTTACAGTAAGCAACCTTGAACTTGTACTTGTTGGAAAACTTCTTGTAATTTTATTTCTTTTTTCTCTTATGGAAATCATATTGCTAAATTCTTCCTCTAAGTTAAGCATACTTTTTATCCCCTTTTTACTTTATATTGAAGCAAAAACAAGGAACTCAATTGATTATCTTTTATATTAAAAAATAATAATTTATTAGTTTTATTTCAAAGGACTCTGCAATGACTTATCTGCTGTGAGAGTAATTTTTGTACATTATCAGGTTTACTACAGAAGATTTCTGGGGGAGGCTTATTGAAAAAGACGTTATTTGATGTGGCATACTCATAGTAAGTTACATTCATTTGAGTTTGTTTATGTGAAGCAGTTCATTATATCTACTGACTGCCAATAAATAATATGTAAAAACAGGGTTGCTCGTTTTTCTTCTTACCTTGTTTAGCAGAGTTTCTTAATTAGGATTATTGTTTCTATTGATGCCAGTTAATTTCCATATTTCTGAATGGCTGTTTGGTTCTGACATCTATGATAACCACCACAGCAAATTCTATAACATGAGGAAGGGCCACAAACACACTGAGGCATCAACGATTTGTGACAAAGTTGTATTTAGTAAGGTGATGAAAGTCTTCATTGTTATATAATACCAAAAAGCTCCTTGCATACAGGTCAATGTCAGTAATAAACCATGTTACCTGCAACAGAAATCCTGTCCACTACTTGAATCTCATTCTTATTTGTAATTCTCTCAGGTAAAGCAAGGATTGGGAGGGAATGTGCGGCTTATTCTATCTGGAGCAGCACCTCTTTCTGCTCATGTTGAAGAGTTCCTGCGAGTGGTGGCATGTTGTCATGTTCTGCAAGGATATGGTATATTTTCTTTGAAATTAACATTTTTAAATGTGACAATTCCTTTTTCTTTTCTGATCATGCGCAGTTGCTTTAACATGAAGATTGATCAATTTTATATTGATCTGATTGTAGGTCTGACAGAGAGTTGCGCAGGGACTTTTGTCTCATTGCCTAATGAATTGTCAATGCTTGGTACTGTGGGGCCTCCAGTACCCAATGTAGATATACGCCTAGAATCTGTTCCTGAAATGGGATACGATGCCCTAGGAAGCACGCCACGTGGGGAAATTTGTATAAGGGGAAATACAATATTCTCAGGATACTACAAACGTGAAGACCTCACCAATGAGGTATTGATTGATGGTTGGCTGCACACAGGTCTGCTAATTATTGTCTATTCTTGAACTAAGGTTCCATATATCATTAGTTTTATGATCTCCAAGTTTATTTCTTTTCATTTTTGTGTATTAGGGGACATTGGTGAGTGGCAACCAAATGGAAGCATGAAAATTATTGATCGAAAGAAGAACATTTTTAAGCTTTCACAAGGGGAATACGTTGCAGTTGAGAACCTCGAGAATGTTTATGGTCTTGTTTCTGATATTGATTCGGTATGCCTTTTTGCTCTAAACAATACATTAGCATGTTCGCTTCCAGTCTTTTCGTTTCTGTGTTTTATCTTGGAATTTAATGTTAAATGACATTGAAAATAATGGGCAATTAAACATTATCTTTGGGATGTCCATCCTACAATTGCATTCCTTCCATAGCACTATGTTTCAACCCGTTATCATTCATACATGGTAACAGTAAATGCTTGTAAAATTTCCAATGGTTTGTTGATGTGTAATCAACTGTTCAGTTTATTTCATACTTGTTTCAGAGATTGGTGTTCTTGTAACTCGGAATTTATCGTGTCTTTTATCATTCAGATATGGATTTATGGGAACAGCTTTGAGTCCTTCCTTGTTGCTGTTGTTAACCCCAACAAACAAGCATTTGAGAGCTGGGCTGCTGAGAATGGTGTAAGTGGTGACTTTGATTCCATCTGTCAAAATCCCAAGGCGAAAGAGTACATACTTGGGGAGCTCTTCAAGGTTGGCAAAGAGAAAAAGGTTTGTTATTCAATGGTTTTTTACTTTATTTCCAATTCATTAAGGGAAAATAATACTTTTCTCTGTACTATTAACAAAGAAAATGGAAACTAGACGCTTATCTTTCTTTGTTATTATTGCACAGCTGAAAGGTTTTGAATTTATAAAAGCTGTCCATCTTGATCCTGTGCCATTTGACATGGAACGGGACCTTCTCACCCCAACATTCAAGAAGAAGAGGCCTCAATTGCTTAAATATTATCAGGTAGCTCCTTTCCCCTTCAATTTTGGTTAGGCTTCTTTTGTTTATTTCATGGATGAAAATATAGGATTGGATCAGGTTAATCAGGAATCGAAGGTTTGTCTGGTCTGATATGGTGCGTAGAATTTGAGTGTCATTGACTTGATAGAAAACCAGTTCATTCAACCGTTAAAAAACCGGATAAAATAAGTAAAAACCAATTTTATGTATTTATATATATTTTTTGTTATTTCAAGTTATAAGATTTGAACCTTTAATCTAAAACTAAAGACGTTGCTATTAAACTTTCTTTTTCCTTTACCGTACTTGAAGGTTGTGTCATCTTTTCATCATTATTATTGGGTCTAAAATCTTCATTAACATTGTAGTAGGTAATTTCATATATATATATATATATATAGAACCCGGGCGCATATGTGTGCCTCGTGTCCCCGTTCAACGATCAGCAGATGCGTGGACTCAAATTATGTGGCTGATCACTGATCATGATCCTTTTGAATGCAGAGTGTGATCGACAACATGTACAAGAGTGTAAACAAGCCAAATGCTTGACAAGATGCTTCCAAATGGAGTCCTCAAGTGGTGGGTATGCGATTCAGATCAAATTCATGAAAGGATTTAATACTTGCTTTTCTTTTCCTTCTTTTTTAAAAATTTGAGCTTAATGGATTTTGTTTCTGATTGCTGAAAAGAGTCCAATAATCTATTAATAGCCAAATGTTGGTTATTGGCTTTTTAGTTCTTTTTCTTTTGGTAGTTTGGACTGTAAAATGTTTAGTTTAAAATTTGTTTACCCAAAAGCATTTGCTTTTCAAGGAACTGCAGGAAAAACGCCACAGATACAGTAGTTCATCTGAAAAAAGTTTAACGACCTTAAATTTGGTAAGATCCTCTTACAAATTGTTAGACTTTGGTTATTATTAGGTAATAATTATTTGCAGAAATGTTGTCTAATTTAATGAAAATCGCGAAAATGATGGATGGTTTGAGATCATTATAATTATGTTCATAAATACGTCGGAGTGTCTGGCTGGTGAATAAAAACCTTGAAGTTGCAAAATAAATAAATAAATAAATAAACACAAGCACCTAAAAATTGCCCATGCTAAGGGTAAATAGCTTATAACTCTTTAAGACATAAAACTGATACATGACAAGGCAACGTCTTTCTGTTGATGTCCGAGATGAAGATAAAATTTCAAGCTCAAGAGCATTTTAGCTAAAATCATTATGTGTACCCGGTACACACGCGAACGCGTGTGATGAATACATGCGATGCGATAAGTAATGAAAGTACGTGAACTGTAAGTAACAAAAATGTAAAATATATGATATCTACAATGTATTATAAAATACAAATTGATTAATCATGATTCAAAACCGCAAGTAACTAAATACATAATTTCATTTTCACGCCAATTGTTATTTTTTTGTCCCAATTAAATTGTCATTGTTGACTTTCTTGATTAATTTTTTAACTTAGACTTTTACTATTTTAAATATTTTAATTAACTAAATTTTATAAAATATATATTTAAAAATTACTTCATTTAGAGTTTTTAAAAATTTTTTTTTTCAAATTTTTATCAATATTAAATGTAAAATAACAAGAGGTCAAAATTAAAAAAAAAAAATTACCAATAAAAATTAAAATATGACATTTAAATTGGGACGAAAGTAGTAGCAACACAATCGTTTCAACAGAATCATCATCACCCACGAGTTATGATGATAGGAGCTGAGATCCAAATGTTGGAGCATTTTCATGTCCAGCTAAAGAAAAAGCAGAACCGCCGGTTAAGGGAAGAGTTGGATTCGATCCATCAAGCACAGGAAACTTGTTTTGGATATTATAAAAGTGTTTCCAGCTCAAACATAATGCTAAGAAGTAAGAACACCTTTTGGCATTTTTGAGCAAACCACAAAAGCTTGTGTCTGTAGAATATATAAAAAATATAAATATAATTAATTAATTAAAATATTTTAATTAGTCATCATTCTTCGCTTTTTAAAATTTACGTTCTTTTTAAACATTTTTTTCTCCTTCCACAATATTTTGCATATAAATACCAAAAACGTTCAAATATTTTAAAACATTTTTCAAAAACACTTAAAACTGATTTATTTATTTATTTCTTTTTTACAATGTCAACAATAAAACTTAACTATAGTCATTCTAGGAAGTTGCTTCATGTACAAATTGTACACCAAAAGTGGAAATTTCAGTTCTGTTCTTTACAATGTACTATTTTCGGAAGCCACTAAATACAATGCAAAAGCACTTACTTGGAAGCCTTAATGAATACTGTTGATAGTAGACGAAAGTTCGTGTTTTACAACAGGAAACTCCCGTGAAAATGATAGCATGTTCATTAGTAGTTCACAGAGAAATCCAAAAAAATAAAAAATAAAAATGGAAAAAAAAAACTGATATCCGATTGAATCTTAAACATGAGAAGACGAGAGACAAAAAAAAAAAAAAAAAAAACCGTTGTTGCAAACTGTATTTATATAGAAAATATAAAAAATGCTGCAAAGCTTGTATTGCAGCACCATAATTAACAACACCAAAAGAAAAACAGGACACCAGCTGCTCTCAAAGCATATATATATATATATATATATATATATAAAACAGACTCCTTTCAATCTTGTTGAGAAGTCATTTTGTTTACTTCTCAATTCTCACTCTTTTCATTGTCTCTCAAATTCTATCTATTAGATATACATATATAACTAATGAAGTAAGAGGGGAATGAGGATGAGCTCTGTTTTTTCATTTGTCTCTTCACTCTTTTCTCCTCCTATCTTCATTGTTATTTTTTAACCTAATATCAACTAGAACCTAATCAAATGCCAAATCAACAAGTTGAATATTACCCCCTCCCAAAAAAAAAAACTTTTTCTGGACTGCGTTTTGCTTCCTTTGTTTCTTAAGCCAAATTGTAGCTTGAAACTGAGACATCAGCAGGAGAATTAGAGTGGATGTACACAAACTCAAGACTCTTTCCAGCAGGCAAAGAGTCGAGCCATGACGGGAAACCATAAGAATTGCCAGACTTAGTGAGACCCCATAGAGGACCGTAAAGCTTTGAAATAGAAAGCTTGAGATCTTTCAGAGTCTTGTAAGACTTGTTAGTCACTATTGTGGAATATCTGTAGTAAGTTATTCCCTTGGCATTCCAGGAAGTTGTCATCTTCTGCTCTATGGTAATTGGACTAGAAGATGAGGCTGCCAGAAAAGAAAAAAAAAAAAAAAAAAAAACCACATCAGATCTTGCAATTTAACAGCCTGCTATTACACAGTCTTTAATCAATTAAAAGAATTGTGTCCTAACTCCTAAGACTACATTGGAAATTATTTAAAGGAGAAGCAAGAACATACCAGGAGTTGGAGTCAATTTGGGTTTTGGTGCCGATTTTGGTTTGGCAACAACGGGATTAGGAGCTGGGACAACCACTGCAGGAAAGCCAATGTCATGATTGTCATGATTTGTAAAATTCGCAAGAAATTAGAAAACGTTATAACCATAAAACTTAATGGGGGATTTAGGCTCTACATACCAGGAAGGAGCTGGTTATAGCCGCCATGACCACCACCAAGTCTAGCCAATATGCCAAGAAGGGGAGCATTGTTATAGGTAGCGGGTTCTGTTTGTTCATAATTGTCCCTTTCATCAGCAAAGTTATCATAGGCATCAGGCCCTCCGACCACAGCACCGGTAAGGACGTTGGGATCGCTTGCTTTCTTTGAATACCAAGTGGCATAACCTTGTCGGCAGGCAACAAATTTAGGGTCAACCTTGATTGAAACAATTGAAGAACCCCGGTGGTGAACTTGTCGTGGGTAATTGTTGCCATAACCAACCATGTAACTTGTAGCTCTTGGATTGTCTCCAAGAATGTAATCCACCTGACAATTGAACATTGCAAGGACATCAGAAAATTTTTTAAAAGGCTGAGCGACTCACCATTCATATATATATATATATATATATATATATATGAATATACCAAAGAGTTCAGTAATCACCTGGGATTTTGCAAAAGAAAGAAGCTCGGATGGTGCAACATTGCCAGCAGCACACTTCAAAGTTCCCCTAGAGGAAGTCAGATAGTCGGAGTACACAGTGGCCAAGAACGAGGCACTAGTCACGAACTGCATGTTGTTCCATCTCTGTCGAAAAATCAAACCACCGGGAGTCTTCTGAATATTACGGCTACCCTTTCCGATCAACGAGCACATGAAGTATTGTGCCTTCTCATGATACCTCTCAAACACTGGTGCATGGAGACCAGCTTTACCTTGCATTAAGAACTACGGGGGAAGAAAAAAATTTAACACTTAATCAGCTACTCAATTCATTGTGTCAAAGGTTAGAATTTTGAAGCATCAACAATGATTGTTTGTTGATAAGACATAAACCAATTATTGAATTAGCAGTTGAAAATAAATAATACCTTGGCGACAAGGGTCTGAACCCCAGCGTACTTGACGTCCCAACCAAACTCAGTCATGGCCCAGCCGGTTCCACCCATAGAATCACCATTGTTGCCCAGATAGTTCAAGTAGTACTGATTGTTACTACCTTGGTACAACCATGCAGCTGCCCACAACAACTCGTCCTATACCAAAAAAAAAAATCCCAAATTATTAATAATGAAAGTTCTAACAAGTAAAGATGCCATGTTCTGCCATTAATCAAAACTTTCGCTTTATCCTTTTCACTGTAACATTACTCAAATTGTTTGTTTAAGAAAATTTAAGGGAAAAAAAAAAAAAGCTTACAAAGCTTACATTGTAACCACTGACGGATCGGTAGTATTTTTGAGCAACTGTGATGCTGCTGTCGTATTTACCTCTGTATTTATCGGCAAATTCGAATAGCTGAAAACAGAAAATTAAAAAACTAAAATTAAAATTCCAATAAAAAATCAAAATATTTACTAAAATCATTCACTCTTTAATATAAAATAAATTTCTTGAAAATTTTGTTGAACAGTATGGGCATTGGGTAGGGGTAGGTGAAGTAATATAAGTTAAGAAGCAAGGGTAATTTGGGATTGTGGGTTTTCATAAGGAGCACCGACAGTGTTGGCACGTGAGAAACGATTTGGCTCATTTGCGACCTTTTGCTGTACAAATGGACGGTTAAGATCTCATAGTACGATAGATCTGTACGGTCAAAAAGATGATTAAGTACCCGTAAATGGATGGGGGCAACCGAAGTGTTCACCCACGATCCAAATCATGCGCCCCAAAATAATTTTCAATTTCAAAACCATAATTAAGAGTCGACCTAACGACACCGTTTCCATAATAAATGTTTCAGACTGACAAAAAATGCGCAACAACAACAACAACCGTTTTTTTTTTTTTTTTCACTCTACCTTAAAGGTAGAGTGAGCTAACATGCACCCGCCGGTGCAATGGTCCAGAAAAATTGTCGAAGCAAAGTGTGAAGCTAAAGAGAGTTAAAAAAAAAAGACAGAGATTCCGTAAATATATATATATATACACACCTGGTAGGCATGGCGAAGGAGCTCGCTCGAATATGCAGGGTTGGAGCGGCGGAAGACGATTGAGGCCGCAGCCATGGCGGCTGCGGTTTCACCGGCCAGATCCGACCCGGGGTTACTTGGGTCAACCTTGTAAGCATGACGGTCGGTGGTCATGTCCTCTGGTCTTTGCCAACAGTAGTGATCACTGTTACCATCTCCCACCTACAATAGACCTCACCAAAATTTAGCACCAAATTAAATTTGAATTGGATCTTTATTTAAGTTGTTATTATTAGGTCCCAGTTTAACAGTTTATATCATTAAGTTAGCTCTTTGCCCCTTTTTTATTAGTCCATTGAGTTCAAAGAAGTTAGTAGTACTAAATTCTAACTAATCAATTACTAGTATATTAGTAGACAAGTATTGCTATCAAGATGCGATTTGAAAAATGATATGGACACATTAGTGGCAAAATAATAGATTGTTACTGTTAACAACGGCAGGGGCAAACGTCGAAGGAAAAAAAAAAAAAGGATGGAAGGTCTGTATTGAATACCTCTCCATAAAGAACATAGGGTTCGGGGTGAGCTTTGATGAGGTAGTCAGTACCCCACTTGATGGCTTCCAGGGCATGGCCGAGCTCTCCATTTGCAGCCATTTGTTTTCCGTACTCTATAATGCTCCAGGACATCATTGTTATGGTGAACGCCATGGGCAGTCCGAACTTCACATTGTCCCCTGCATCGTAGTACCCTCCTACCAGATCCACCTTTAAAATTTGGCAAACAATTTCAACATATTCTAATCATAATTTTCAATTCAAAAGAAAAAGAAATCAAGAACACCGTAACATTTTAGTTTCCAAATCGGGTTTTTGGGGTCAAAATTGACCGAGTAAGAAGTTCAACATTTAGGATAGTGAGAGTGGAACTTTAACTTACCCCACTGGCCTTGCCGTCATTCAAGCCAGAATTAGCTCTCCACGTGACTCTCTGGTTATGAGGAAGGTATCCAGATCTCTGAGCTTCAAAGAACAGAATGCTCTTGCTCAGAGCTTGGTTATAGTCATGTCCAGCAAATGCAAAAGGAAGACAAAATAGCAGAAGCAGAGGAGCCATGGAAATGAGTCTCATTAACTTGTCCATGTAATTCACAGTTAATCAAAAGACAGAAATCAAGTTTCAATTAAAAAAAAAGATCTGTTTCTGCAGCAGAGAGTTAGTATACTGCAAAATGGGATTTCTTCAACTTTCTAAAACTGATAAGAGAAACCCATTTTAGATTAAACACAGAAAATGCAGGTAGGTCTGATTTGAGGAAAAAAAAAAGGAATGTGGGTATGATTTATCAGTTAAAACTCCTGATAAACCCACCAAGAAAATGAAACTCTCTAAAGAAACAGAGAGAGAGAGAGAGAGAAAGAGAGAGCAGTGAGATTGGGATTTGGAAGAGGAGCCGAAGCCTCTATATATTACGGAGGGAAGGAAGCCAAGTTAGCAAGGGGTTAAAAAATGGGAAGAAAAATTTAACAATATTTTATTTTATTTTTTCATATTTTAAAAAATTATTTTTCATTTTTGGAGGAGACGAAAACGGTTGATAAGAAGAAAAGAACAAAGTCATGTGGATGTCGCTGGCGCTTTACTGGGGAAGGGTCGGTGTGGATTTAATGCTTTTTCGGAAGGGAAAAAATGGTGGAAACTGCTGCTAACGAAGAAAATATTGTACTTTTATACTATTAAAGTTTTAAAAAGTTCACGTTTGATCAAACTATTTTCCCTTTTTTGCAAGTTTAATGGCCGCCTTGAGTACCAAGAAATTACTCAGACAGTGTACGAGAAAAAGAGAGCTGAGAAACATATACATATATATATCTTAAAATTTATTAATATATTAAAAATTTATAAAAATATAAATTATTTAAATTCGATTCCAAGGCTATAAAAGATATAAAATAACAAAAATAAACAAATATCCCTGAGCCGAGCCTTCCAAGATTCAATATGACTATAATGCCCCTGAGACTTTTCCCAGAAAGCCAAGTGTCAGGAAAACCTCCTGTGCGTTAAAAATATTGGGATAGGATTGGAAATACAAAATTTGGCTACTTAGGTTGAGCCATAATTACATGCAAAAATTTTTAAGTTTTATTTTTAATCAAAACCTTATTTGAAGTTTGAACTTCTAATTTGTAAAATTAATCGTCCGGCTTCTGCAGATCTGCCTCCGGCCTATCTGTTTGCCTCTCGAGTTGCAATTCTGCTGGTTGATTTTTACTTTCATCTCAATAATTTTGAGGGCACTGGTTAAATGAATTTTTCTTTTTTTTTTTTGGCCTTAGTTAAGACCAATTATAGTAAATAACAAATACTGTTTTTGACAGTAATTATTTAAAAGATTTTTTCAACTAATATTTTATTAAAATATTATTTAAATTATTATTTTAATAGTAAATTTTTATATAAAAATTAATAATTAATTTAATAATTTTAATATATATAATAGTATAACATTAAAAAAAAAAAATCTAAAAGTACTCGTTAATAAAGCTTTTATTTTTTATAAGAATTTACTCTTATAAAACATTTGCAGCTAAGACAAACAATGTAACATAACATTTACAGATAAAAATATTGGATGTATGTTTTGTATTGTCTACTTACAATGAAAAACAGTGTTTTTTTTTTAATTTTCTTAAAATAGGGATAGAATGAAGAGAAATAATTTTGGTAAATGCTAGCTTCAATTTATCCAACTTTTTAAAATTATATTTTATCCTTTAAAATATTTTATATATCTTTTTATATTTTTAAAATATTTTATATATGTATTTTATATATTAAAATTATATTCATAAATAAATTATATTAAATTAAAAATAATTTGAAAAAAAATAGAATGGAGCAATGTGACACTCCCTCTTCCATCTCCCTTCATCCTAAATTATCAACTAAAACGTAAACACCATTATTTTATATCCATCTAAAAGGGATTCAAGCTTTTGTGATGATGAGTTGGCCTTGGATTTACCACAAACAATTTGGGGAGTCATGAATCTTCCCGGCAACTCACACACATCGCAGTGCGAACTAATTTTCTTTTGCCAATTTCAATCCGTTACTACTTGCGATTTTAAATATTAGAGGGAATTTTAAATAAATTTTGAATTGGTGTAAATAGCTTCTTTAAATTATGGACCCAACTTTAAGCTTTTATTTTTTAATCTCAAAATTCGGATCTTTTCAATCACGTCAGCAGGTTTATAGCAACCCATAAATTACTACAATAATTAATGTTGATTTGAATTTTGTTCTCGTCAACTTTAACTTAAATTAAAATAATAACCTTTAAATTATATTTACTCATCAATTAACAAAAAATAATAATTTAAGCATTAAATTTCACTAAAAATTTGAACTTTTATTATTATATTTAATCGTAAGTTTATCTTTTTTTTTTTTTTGTTTCAAGATTGAGTCCGAATGATGGATGTTTGTAAACATTTTATCACACTGTAATGCCAGTAAATTACTGAAAAAAACGAGTGCCTAAAATATTATTGCAAACAATAAGTTAATTGATTTTAAAAAAAAATTAAAAATACCCATTCAATCAAGGGAAAATTAATCCAAATAAATAATAACCATAACTGTTTAGCATTAACTGCCAAAAACTCGCAGATTTAGAATATGATTAATTTTGGCGCTGTTAGCAGCCTAACCACGTTAAGCCTAAATTGCAAGATTTTCATTTTAGCCAGACGAAATAATTATGGAACTTTAAATTTAAAATCAGATAGTATAATAATAATAATAATAATTATAATAACAATAATAATGGTGTTTGAAGCATGAAAACGTGGCGGTGCTTGTATGGTAACGTCTGGCTTTTGGCAGCGGTGTCACCTGAAGACTGACGTGGTGTAACCAGGATTCGCCAAACCAGACAACCCGACAAAACCACCCATTTAATTTTCTCTTCTGGAAAATCAGATATATATTTATTAAAAGTCCACCGACAGTATCCGGTAAAAGAAATTTTTTCATTTTCTCTCCTCGTAATTTTTGTTTTTTGTTACGACAAAAATTAACAAAGGCACCCATGTAAAATCAATTATTTTATTTATTTTGTCGGATTAATTTAGAAGGGAAAAAGAAAAAAAAAAAAAAGAAAATGCGGTCAAAAAGAGCGGTTCCCTGTCAGAGGAGCACTTAATTCCAACAGCAATCAACGGTCTCCGCCGAAAAAGAGATAAAATCTTAGTTTTTCTTTTTTATTACAGAAAAAAATTTTGTCCCTTTTAAAAAAATATAAAAGTTTTTTTTTTTTAATATCAAAGGAAGGTTAAAAAAAAAAAAACAAAGAGATGTGGACAGTGGACACGTATTGTAAGTCAAAGAGGCAAGCCTCCGTAATGACCGCCTAACGCCGGTTCTATCACGGCTTCCCGCTGGACTTCCTCGCCAGTGCTGTCACCGGCTGTCGAGGTGGTTTAGTTTTTGAAAGATCAGCCTCACACGGAAGTGCCATCTCAAGAAACCTACCTAATAACCGGTAAATCTCCGTAAAAGCCACAGCACCCGAGTTCAGACATCGCCACGTCATTTACTTAGCACCCCACCAGTTCTACTTTTTTTTCTTTGTTTAAACGTTTTCATTAGAAAGAGATCTGCATGTGAAAATAATCGTTGAAATTAAAAATTTGTCACTACCCGTGTTAAACAGTTTCCTTATCTAAAGTTGGTGTAAAAAAATTAAGGCATAAATAAATGCAGAAGAAAATCAGTAAAGTCAATGCATTATTCAAAATATGAAAAGGTAACTATTATTTCATGAATCCATTTTTAATATATTAATAAACAAATTTAACTTCACAAAGAATTTTTAAAAAAAAAAATTTAAAAATTTTATAATTTTTAATTATTATAATGGAGATGCTGTTGGGAGGTTCCATAAGTGGAACTCTTTCTTTCTTGCTGGTCAAGAATGGGAAACTGTCCCCCAAAATAATACCACAAACTTTGCTTTTGGTTTCCTCTTTATGGGGTTAGGTTCTTTAGAAAATTTTGACATTTTTCCCATTACAAATATCTTTGAATACTATTGTTATGCAATCTCAGTGGCCTAGAGCCTACCACAGAATTCAAATTTGCTTTACAAACTAACAATTTTTTAAAGAAGAGGTGCCTAATTAAATAAGTTACTTGTTTAGCTTAATTAGATATATTAATTTTACATTGAAAAAAAATGTGTTGCTTAACTGAGTTGAATATTCTTATATATATATATATATATATATATATATATATATCGTGAAAAAAAAGAATGAGTTATGACCAGAAATTGATAGCTAATTGGGATCGTGCATGGTTAAGTATACTAATACAATTTGAGAATTATACAGTTTATTTTTTAGTTCAATTTGCTTGCAGACTTTGAAGTCTTTCTCTGGTATTTTAGCTAATTTGTTAGATTGTTGTGCACTCAAAATCCGGTATTGCTTAAGATATCAGATAAGCTATGATTAGTAGCTGGAAAATTGAATGAGTTTTCACATGTTAACCTACATACACTCTTATATGGCTTGGATTTTAATATATCTAATATATATAATTTTATATATTTTTCAAGCTACACAACTGAAACTTTTACCATAAGTACTCAATTTACCATTAATTTGCAAACAAAATTAAAGAAAAAAAATGATCCAGAGGATTTCTACTGGACTATCAGGAACTTGTAAAAATTGTCATATTTTAATAAACTAAACCAATTTATGTTGGTAGATCTATTCATGGGTCAACTTATTCATTCGATAGGTTCATTTTGTATGGATCGAGTTTTGTATAAAGTTTTTACAAGTTCAATTGACCAAAATTAATATTTTAATAATAAAAAGTTTATTTAATTTTTATAAAATATTTAAATATTGATATAAAAATAATTTTTAATATTTTTGAAATAATAAAATGAGTCATTAAATTGATTCGAGTGGAGCCGAGTTCAATAAAAAAAATTTCAAGCTGCAACTTCACCCGACCGATAAATGTAGGCAACTTGCAGTCATGGCTAGCCATATTTTGTTTTTCATAAAATCACATAAGTGAGGAATGGGGGTGATATAGAATTATAAAACTCAATTATGAAGAAAAATGTGAAGAAAGGGATATGTGAGAAGAAAGCGTTAGGGACATGTGCACTGAGATAAATGTGTCTCATATCTCCCACCTAAGGTCTCTTTCTTTCATCTCATTAGTAACGACTAAAGATTCTTTCTTTTGTAGCTTAATAAAATCCTAAAGTAGATGTTAAATCATAGAACAGAAGATAAGATTAAAAACAGTAAAGACGAAAATGTCAAAACAAAGAATAAGGGGAATCAAAAATGCTATGATGCCAAAGTTATAATTGCCATTAACAAATAGGAATTCTGTAAAAATAGAGTACTAATTTAATCATTTTATTAGTACCTTAAACTTTGACCCCCCTAATTATAACTAAAAACTAAAAGTTGGTGAGCCTAAGTAAAGCTGAAACAAGTCATTGTCATTGTCATTTTGATTTTGATCTTTAAAACTTAAAAAGGAACGTTTTGCTTGGGGAAGAGAAGATTCTCCTTTCGGAAAGATATAATTAGTACGGATTGATGAAAAAGTTAAGTAAGAATTTTTAATTTAATAAATGTTATTTTTTAGAAATAATTATAATTAATAGAGATAATTTATGAATTTATTAATGTTTAGTTTAGTATTATTAGTGGAGTTGGGAAAAAAAACTTAGATTGAAAAATTGTGTATAAAAAGTATAATAAAAATATATGGTTTAAATACTTTTAAGTTTTTAGTATTATTGTAAAAAAAATATTTTAAAAAGTTAAAATATTAAAAAAATATTTAAAATAATAAAAAATAAAAAATATGAGACTAAAATTATTTTACTCGAAAGTTAGTTTTTAAATAATAAAAACTTCTATTTTCGGTTCATTATATTATAAATTAGAAACATAATTTAAATGATTTTTTTAATTTATTTTTGAGGCATGATTCATGAAAAAGCAAAGCAGACATAAATTAAGTATGATGCTTGAAGGTAATGGTGATTCCTGTAACAACGGGTGTGAATAGGACCCTGGACAATGGCACCCATGATCCTACAAGCTTACAACAGGACAAGAGGCCTTTTAACTTTTTGCTTGGAAACATGGAGAGAAAAAGGGAAAATGTGCAGCTTCCTCACGGATCCATATTGGAAGAACCCTAAAGATTTGAGTTAAAAGTTTTTGGACCCACGTTCACACGTGCAAAATAAACCCTACCAGCGGACAAGTGGCCCTAATGCAGATCTTATTTGATATATGCATGTCTCCTACCGAGACTGACAGGCGGTTGAAGTTTTAATCGAGGGGTCCCGTCCCTTAGCGCAAGCCAGTTTCTTTTAAACTCCCCAGGCAGAGCGGCTTGAAGGATATTTTGCGATGAACCCTTTTTTCTAAGCCCCACAATCACTTTTTAAAGATACGTTTGATTGAATTTTAAAAAAAATAAAAAGAATAAAAAAAAATTAGGTGTATTTGATTGAAAAATAAAAAAAATTATTATTTTTTACATCTATTAATAAAAATAAATTACTGTAATTAAAAAAAATGAGATTAGTGTATATTAAGTATGTATATTTATAAGATTACTTATTATTTTTTAAATTTTATTTTTATATTAATAAAAATAAATCACTCTAAATTGAAAAACAAAAAAGAGTAATATGTATCAAATAGGTATATTTATAAGATTACATATTATTTTTAAATTTTATTTTTTTATGTTAACTTCTAATAAGTATAATGATAAAATAATATATCTTTTATTTTATTTTTCTTTTATTTTTTAATTATATCAAGTAACGAGAGGAAAAAATCTTTTTTTCTTTTCACTTTTCTATCTTTACTACCAAATACATTAAGGATCCATTAAGACAGGCGGTGAGATTGGCTCCAGTGAGATTAAAAACAGTTATGCCAATGAGATTAGTTACTGTAATGATAAGATTGAATACCATAACAGTGAAATTAAAATAAGTGATGAAATATATGTTTGGATGTAAATGAAGAGTGACGGTGGTATGAAAAATAGTAAGAGAAAATGACTATTAAGTAGATTACATTAAATATATACATATAATGAAAATTTTAAATTATATGATGTTTATAAAATTGACAAGTAATTAAAAAATATTTTATGTCTTATTAATTGATAATTGAAATTTAATAAAAATGATAAGAATATAACAAATAGTATTTTTTGTATATATATTTTATTCATGCAACTATTTATTTTTAGTTAATTTATATTTATTAAATAAAAAAAATTTATATTTTATTACACAATAATAAAATATATATTTATTATACGCCAATAAAATTTATATATTTATTAAATTATTTATAATAATGAAAGAAAAAAAAAAGAAAACACAGTGAAGCTTAAAGTTCCACGGGGACAAAATTGTCAAAGGCCCTTCCACTATCTCCATAGGAGCCTTAAGCTCCAGTGGAGAAATTGGGAGGCGGCAGGCAAGATTGTGCTGCCATTGTGTGCCAAACATATAGACCGGCACGATTGAGGCAGAAAGATGCCCCAGTTTCCTCGCACTACGACCTTGTTTGAATCCAAATGTAGCCTAATGAAAAGAATTTTTTTTTTTTCATTTTTTTTTCTTTCTTCAATTTTTTTCTTTCTAATTTTTTTATATTATCAAGCAAAGCCTAAACGTTTTAAATCCCATTTGAAGAAATATTGTAGAAGCATAAGGGACAACCCTTTGTTTATCTATAAATTAATTTATTGAGAAATTACATCATGGTTCATCACAAATTAATGGAATTTGTTTTTATTTGTTTCTTTCTCCCTCATTTTTTTTGTTTTCTCAGTAAAAATCCTTTTCATCGGTTAATTAGATGACGAATGCAAATATTGAGATTTAAACTTTAAATTTATTAGATATTAATTAATTTTGTAAATTTATAGAATTAGGTCGAAAGATCCATGTGATATCGTAAATCTTTATTAGGAAAAAGTCTTTTATGTACGAATTCTTCAAATTCTTTTGATAGGCAAGAGTTTCTAGACTAAGCGAAACTAATTCTATCATGATTAGCAAAATCAAACTAGTCTGAGACCTTGCCTTACCTTTTTTAAGATAGAAAAAAATCAGTGGGTGATTGGTCGTCATTGAACCATAAAAGAAGAATATGACACCAGAATTTCATGAACCCAAAATTTGAATAAACCTTTTCACACCAATACACGTAAAAAGCTAAACTGGTTGACCTTACGCTTAAAATTCTCACAGTTCTTTAGTGTGTGCTTGTTGGAAAGCGCAAATCAAGGCAGATTCACGCCAAAGTTTACATGCAGGCAGGGCTACCTTTAGTGAGTGAGCCAATCACGCAGAAATCTGGTGCGGTTCCGCTCAAAATCACCCCCCTTTTTTCTCCCCTCCAAAATGGTGACTTATGCTCTTTATTTTTTTTTTTTCTAAAGTCCGAACCAACTTTCAACCATTATTTGGAGCAGGTGAGATCATACGAGCCCTTTTTTTGGCTCTTGTTTGTTTCCATTCTTTATGACTCCACAAACATTCAAGTGGTTGCCATGGATTTTGTTTGTTTATGCAATTAATTTGATCATTTTTTTTGGAGTTAAAAGTGAAAGCTTTTGATTAGTGCTATAACCAAAAGTGATTAAAACAAATTTAAATATATGATCTCCCTTAAACAATTCGTTTTCTTGTCCGCGCAATAAGAGAAGGGAAAATCTTGGTAAAGATTTTCTAGCTCATCTAACCATTTTCACCATCATCTTGTTTATTAGCATGATGCAATTTAATTATTGTTTGAAATCTTTGTTGCATCAAATCATAAACGTCAAAAGCTAACATTTGTAAGTCATGATTGTCGTGCCCAACATTATTGAGACCTCTCTCGATCGAAAAATTTTACAGATCAAAACGTGAATCAAAACTCAAATTACATTTTTATTTTATCTATTTTATCTTTACAATTCCAACACTGACTCCTCATAACAAGTTTCACGAGTTTTCTGGTATCAACATCAAGAAGGATTCAACAACGATCGTTGATTACAATAAGATCCTTTTCCTGTCTAAACTCATCAGGCATTAATTATGCTTTACCAGAGTACTTTGCAACACAATTTTAGACAGTGGAAATTTTCTTCTGGCCCACGGCGTAATATATGAATATCACGAAATAATATCATTTTTGTTTGTCCCAAATTGATTTATAACAACTTTCCAAACTGATTTGATAAATAGCTATAAAATCCACCTTCCTTAAAACATTTAAAAGGAAAAACTTTTTCAGGCTTCCTACCATGGTCAAAACAAATGTTACTACAATTTAACCAATCATGATTAGGGCTTTTCTAGTGAAAACGATTTTCACATTAACATCATCCCCCCCAAACTAATTTTCAAATGATTTGATTGATTTATCCACATCATGAACCACTTGCAACAGTTAAAAACTCCAATGTCAAACTAAGTTTAATGCAATTGAAATTGTTAATTCCTTTTGTGTCTGGTGATTCATAATTTGGTTATCAAATGCATGAAAAACTTTCTACCGATATCCAATTATTAACTTGGATTCAAATAAAATGACAAAAAAAAAACTTGTTTTAATATAATAAAGTGTAAAAATTACAATACAAAGGTGAAATTATTCAAAGCTATTCTAATATTTCATTTTTTTTTGTTGGGGTGGGGGGGGGGTTGAAACCGACGTGGGAATTGAGGCGGCGAAGGAGACAAACTGCCGCTCAAGGTGGTCCTGTTTTGGTCATTGCCTCGCCCACAAGTTTCTTATCCCTCCGTTTCACCCACCACATACTATTTCTGGTCTAAACACAGTCCCTGGCGCCAGGCATTTTCACACTTATTATCAGTTGTTTAAAATTTTTTTTCCTTTTAACTTTTTAATGTATTCAATTTTAAATTACTATATGTATTTAATTTAAATGTGTATAAGCTAAATATTATGAAAAAAAAAATTGGAAAATTGAGTTGGCACAAAGCTTGATTTTTCA
>JBBYHL010000021.1:8434102-8453192 GCA_038381835.1 Adansonia madagascariensis
TTGAATGATATGCTAAAAACACAAAGAGCATTCCTTGATAAAGATGGTTTAGGCTACAATAAAATTGAAAAAGAAACTCATTTTAAGAATTTCTTTGTGACATAAAACAAAGCATTTGATGCATCTAGGATATGCACTCATTGCCATAAACTTGGTCATACATTTCGTACTTTTTCTTTAAAAACCATTGCTTATAGAGGCAAGCTTATTAGGAGGGTATGGATTCCTAAAGGAGTTAGCATATCTCAAGATGAGGCTACCAAAATGAAATGGATTCCAAAAGGTAAAAGAATTATGAACACAAATACTCAGGGACTCAAGAAAATTTGGGTACCTAAAACCAAAACATGATTTTGTCTTTGTAAGAGAAAAAGCATTACTTCAAGGCAAATTCAACCAAGAAAAATTCTTGGTACATTGATAGATGCTCAAGACACATGACTAATGACAAAAGTCAATTCAAAGAGCTAAGGCCTAAGGATGGTGGAAGTGTTACTTTTAGTGATAACTCAGAAAGACAAATTGAAGGCATTGGAACCATTGGTAATAATTCCTCATCTAGCATTAAAAATGTTCTATTTATAAAAGGTCTTAAACATGACCTTCTTACTATTAGTCAATTATGTGATAAAGGGATGGAAGTTGTTTTTGAGTCAATGAACTGTCAAGTTGTTGATATTAAATCAAACAAAATTGTTTTTATAGGACATAGAGAGGGAAATGTTTATATTATGCATCTAGATGACTTGTTTTCTTAAAATGTTTGCTTTGTCACTGATAATGATAACTTGTCTTAGTTTGGCATAGAAAATTAGGATATGCTAGTATGAATGTAATTTTGAAATTATCTAGGAAAGACCTTGTTGTTGGATTGCCGGAAATGAAATTTGATAATAATAGAATATGTGATGCATGTATTTAAGAAAAGCATAGGAAAGCTTTATTCAAACCAATTAACATTGTTTCAACTACTAGAGTATTACAACTTATTTATATTGATCTTTTTGGTCCTACTAAGACATTAAGCTTATGTGGTAAAAAATATGGATTTGTTATTATAGATGACTACTCTAGGTTTACTTGGGTTTTTTTCTTAAGCTCTAAAGATGAAGCCTTGAAAAAATTCATTACTTTTTGCAAAATTATTCAAAATGAAAAAGGCTAATCTATTTTAAATGTAAGAAGATATCATGGAAAAGAATATGAAATTTTGGTTTTGATAAATTTTATAACGAAAATGGTAGTAATTATAATTTCTTGGCTCCTAAAACCTTTTAACACAATGAAGTTGTTAAAAGGAAAAATAGAACCTTGGAAGAAATGGTTAGATCATGCTTTGTGAAAATAATTTACCAAGATATTTTTAGGCGAAAGCCATTAACATTTCTTGCTACATTATAAATAGAACTATGTTAGGCCAATTTTAAAGAAAACTCCATATAAACTTTTTAAAGGAAGAAAGCCTAACATTGGCTATTTTTATCTTTTTGGTTATAAATGCTTTATGTTAAACAATGGAAAGCATAATCTTGGCAAATTTGATGCAAAAAGTGATGAAGGAATTTTTCTTGGCTATTCTACAAATTCTAAAGCTTATAAAGTGTTTAATAAAAGAACTTTGGTTGTTGAAGAGTCCATACATGTTATATTTGTTGAAGCTAACTCAACCTTGAGAAAGGTATCTCTTGATAGTGATGATGTAGAGATTTACGAAGAACATCAAGTTGAAGGATCACACAAGGAGCAAGAACAAACATTTCAAGATCAAGAAGCTCTAAAAGAAGATGAATTACATAAACCAACTCAAGTTGAAAGAGAAAGAAATCATTCTAGAGAGTTAACTTATATCAAAGAAGGTAAGATACTTGGTGATCCTAATTAAAGGGGTAAGAACTAGATCATCTCTTAGAAACATATGCAATTATGTAGCTTTTCTTTCAGAAATTGAACCTAAGAATTTAGATAAGGCTCTAAAGGATGATAGTTGGATCATAGCCATGCAAGAAGAGTTAAATCAATTTGAGAGGAGTAAAGTTTAGAATTTAATGGAAAGACCTACTAATTATCCATTCGTAGGTACTAAATAGGTTTTTAGGAACAAACTTGATGAGCAAGGAGCCGTAGTTGGGAATAAGGCTAGATTAATAGCTAAAGCATATAGTCAAGAAGAAAAAATTGATTTGATGATACTTATGCCCTTATAGCTAGACTGAAGGCCATTAGAATACTTTTAGCCTTTGCATGTTTTAATAATTTCAAGTTGTTTCAAATGGATGTCAAAAGTGCTTTTTTAAATGGTTTTATTAATGAGGAAGTTTATGTTGAGCAAACTCCCGATTTTGAAAATTCTTATTATCCTAATCATGTTTTTAAACTTTCAAAAGACTTGTATGGTTTAAAGCAAGCACCTAGAGCATGGTTAAAAGGCTTTCAAAGTTTTTAATTGAAAAAGGTTTAATAGAGGCAATGTTGACAAAACTCTTTTTATAAAAGTCAAAGGTAATAATGTTTTAGTAGTTCAAGCTTATGTTGATGATATTATTTTTGGTGCTACTAATGAATCTTTTTGTCAAGAATTTTCTAAGTTAATGCAAGGTGAATTCGAGATAAGAATAATGGGAGAATTAACATTTTTTTTAGAACTACAAGTCAAGCAAACAAAAGATGGGATCTTCATCAATCAAGCAAAGTACAAAAGAATTACTCAAGAGGTTCAAAATGGATGAAGTAAAGCCTTGTTCCACATCTATAAGTACTTCAACAAAGCTTGAGAAGGATGAAGGAGGTAAATGTGTTGACTCTAAACTTTATAGGTCTATGATAAGCTCATTGCTATATCTTATTGCAAGTAGACCTAATATAATATTTAGTGTATGCCAGTGTGCTAGATATCAATCGTCACTTAGGGAGTTACATCTAGTTGCCATAAAAAGAATTTTTAGATATCTTAGAGACACTCCTAATTTAGACTTATGGTATCTAAAAGAATCATCTCTAGCCTTACATGCTTATTTCAATACGGATTTTGGTGGATGTAAAATTGATAAGAAAGTACTTTCGGTACTTGTCAATTTCTTAGAAATATGCTCATATCGTGGTTCTCCAAAAAACAAAATAGTGTTGCTTTATCTATAACTGAAGTGGAATACATATCCTCAAGAAGTTGTTGTGCCCTAATCTTGTGGATAAAATAAAGAGTGGAAGATTTTGGCATTACCATGGATCATATTCTTATTAAATATAACAATAATAGTGCCAATTGTCTCACTAAAAATCCAATTCAACACTATAGAACTAAGCACATGGAGATTAGACATCACTTCAATAGAGATCATACACAAAAAATTGATGTAGTGCTTGAATTCGTTGATACCTTGCATCAACTAGTTGATATTTTCATTAAATCACTTGACAAGGACATATTTTGCATAATTAAAAGAGAACTTGGCTTAATGAATACACCCTAAATTTATAAGTTGATAAAATTCTGATATATTGCCTCAATATTGTTTAAACCATGCTTGGTTAGAAAAGCTAGCCTTATATTCCTACTTGTTTGATAATGTGATCTTGTATGACTTTTGATTCTTGAATGATTTTGTTTTATGGTTAAATTTTGATTTGTTCATGCAAAATGATTTTGATATCGATACAATGATTTTGATTTGTTCAAAGTTGCTTTTTGAAAAATGTTTTTCAATGAATACTTAAGTAAAAAATATGCTTGAATTAATACCATATTAAAAGCAATAACCTGACACTCAGCTATATGGATCGATACTAGCAAAAACTTTTTCCTAGTCTCGAGAATGAATTTGAGGTATCAATACCTAAAATTATGTCTGGTATTGATACCTAACTCTATGTATCGATACTCTCCACCTTGTATCGATGTAGCCCAAAATTGTTTTAAGTCTTGGGACATAGTTCATTGTATCGATACACAAACTCAAAATTGTTCTTTTGTATCAATACTTAACTCTAAGTACCAACACCGTGTATCAATACTTCCTCCTTTGTATCGATACAGACTGTTGATTGAGGCGATCCTTCCGCAAGTAACTTGATTTTCATTGAGCCTAAGCCACAATTTCCTTAGTTTCTTTAACCCTCACACTTCACAAATCATCACTTATTATTAAATTTTCTAGAATCCTTGATCTAAAACAATTTTATTTCGTAAAATACACCATTTTCTTTCAAAAATTCAATCTATTACCACCCAAAACCATAAACAATTCAAAAAGTGTCTTCACTAAAACCTTCACCGTTCCTTCTTCAAAATCCTCAAAACTTATCCAAATTTTTTCCAAATTTTTGAGTGCTTTTATATTCTCAATTTTTCCTAACCTTGATTGTTGTGATAGGTTGCTAAATTACTCCAAAAACTATACCACATTGCCATCAAAACCCTTTACCCATCACCTGCTCAACCATATTCCTTAAACAACCCTTCTTTAACACCTCACCTACTCTTAGCTTTATCGACTCGGCCTCTTCCTTTAGGCAAACTTCACCACCCCTAAAAAACCTTATTGGAACCCATTTCCACTTCATTTGATTCCTTCTAAATCATTTCAAGCACTTCACCAACATTCATCATCTCCTTAGTTTGTTTGAAACAACATCCAACTCTACCTTCTCATCACCTGCTCAATAAAATTCCCCAACCACTTTAAAACACTACCATGCCTTTAGAAACCAAAAAAACCTTTTGTCAAGGGCCTTTCACCTGTGCTTCCACTTTTTCTGCTCGTCAACCTCTTCCAACCCAAAATCAATCATTTTTTAACTCATGTTTCCAAGATGCACAGACTCGTGAGCGATTCACTACCATCTATGCCTATATGCCTATCCAACAATGTCGAGTTATTGACTTCCCTTTCCTTCGGTCCATTGCTTATCCCTACCTTTAAACTTTTGATACCTTCACATGGACCAAATTTTTTTTCTCAATGTTTCAGCTTATGGGAGTCTCATTCGTGTATTCTTTAGTAATTCTTTATTTATCATTAATGATCATGATTGTGTCATTCTATTCGATCTTTTCTTTTAGGATAAGATCTTATAGTTAACCCTACTTCCCTTGGAACCATTTTTGGCTTCCCGAATGAAAGCATTATTAATGAAGGTCTGACACCTGCTACTTTGTGTGCCTCAAATAACAAAGCGACCCTTTTTTCTCTCGTTGATTGCTTATTTCATCTTATCCTATACGCTCTGTCCATATGGCACCAAACACACCTTGATTAGCGATTCTGGCTATTGGTGGCTCCATATGATTCAAACTGAAGATCGTCTAAACCTTGCCCACTATATCTTTGCGAACCTTGTCTTTTGTGTTCGTGGTTGTCATAGCCTTCTACATGGTATGCAATTGAGCTACTACTTTTACATTCAAGGTCTGGGTTTTTCTTGTGACCTCAAGATTATGGTATCTTCTTACTGCTATATTGGAAGCAAATCCATGGTGCTTACCAGGTATGACATTTAAGGCACTGACTTCATTCCTAAGGCTTATCAACAACCATCTCTATCCCTTGCACAATCCGAAGCTCTGGCTTCTGTTAACCATGATGATGATGATATGGAGCATGATGCGCCTCCTCCACCCTCAGTTCTTGACTCCTCATCATCTATGCCTATGAACCTCCAACCTATATACAATTCCATCATGGGATGTCTTGACACATGGGAGTGACATTTTGACCCTTGGGATCACTGCTTTGATTCCATTAATGCTCGCCTTTCTAGTCTCGAGCATAGTCATTGTGTGTTAACCGAGCAATTCCATAGCTTTCCAACAGCTTTTCCTTATGCTCCTCTTCCTATTTCTCCACCCGTCGAGGATCCTCTAGCCAATGATAATAAGTAATATTAGGCTCTTTGTAGCATTCCATTCCCTTGGACATCTTTTGCTTATTTTGTTGAATCAATTTAACAATTTATTCTCAATAAATCATCTTCTCTTGTGCACATTATGATTGCATTTTCTCCATTGCTTTGAATTAATCTTTCTCATGTTTTTATATAACAAAAATGGGGAAAATGCCATAAATTTGCCAAATATGCCTTAAATCTATTGATATAATGATATTATTATGCACTTGATTATGATGATTATATTATCAGGTTGGAACCCAAATTACATGTTGAAATTGAACTTCTTTATATAGCTTGAATTGTGAAAATCATGGGCAATATTATAGATTTAAAATGTCGTAGCTTTAAAAAACCCTATTTTCTCAAATTAAGACTTTTGAAAACCATTACCTTTATTGAAGGGGAGTTTTTCATTACAAATCTCAAAAATTCAGAGGGAGTCATTAACAAACAAATTTATCTTAACTTTTATTATGTCAAAAAATGGGAGAATGTTAACTTTGAATTAATTTTGATTTTGTTATAATAATAACTTAAGCTAAATTAATTTGTTCTCAATTGTTTCCAACTTAGTACTTGTGTTAAATTAAAAAATATTTTGAAAAATACTAAGTTTTTATTTTTCTAAAAAATATATGTTCCAAAATGCACACTTATACTTAGACTATTTTTTAGATATGTTTGAGTCAATTTCATGCCAAGAAAAATCATTTTACAAAGGATTTTAAAGGGATGTACTGACACAATGCATAAATGTATCGATATTATGCTTAAAACCCTTAACTGTATCGATACAAATCAACATTTATCAATACAATGCTATTAGTATCGATACTTACCCTATATGTATCGATACATTGCTTGGAAGTAGCTAAGGTTTGGCTAAAACCTCGAAAAGTATCGATGCAGGTGTGACTGTATCGATACAAGATGACATTATCGATACTCAACCTTATGTATCGATACAATAGGTTGTAACGATCACATTTTTAATTTTTTATCGATACAATTAGTATTGTATCGATACAAGAATGCAGGTCTGAATGGAAACAAGCATTTATAAAGGCTATAACAGCTCTCCAACCATGTCATTTAATGCTCAACATTTATAAATCAATTCCAAGCTATAAATAGAGGTTTCTAACAGCTGAAGAAGCAAGAGATACAAGATCAATCAAGCATTGAACAATAAAAGCTTAAAGTCTTCAAATTCTTCATTCTTCATTATACTTCTTCAAGTTTAAATTATGTCTCATCCACTTTGTATTTAAATTCTAGCAAACACCCACCTACTAGAGGTTCAAATTGTTTACAAACACTTTGTAAAAAAAAGGTTGTGTGGAAGTGAGTGAAAACACTTAAATTTAAGGTAGAATTCTTAAGAAGATTGAAAAGTTCTATCTAAGCCTCAGGAAGATTGAGTTGTAAAATTATTCCTTAGCCTTAAAGGTAACAAATTCTCTAGTGAATTGTAGGAATCACCTTAGCAAGAAAGTGATAAGAAGAGAGGACGTAAGTTTCAAGTTAAAGGATCGAACCTTCATATATCGATTTTTTTTCTTATTCTTACTCCTTTTTACTTTTAATTTATTTCAAATTTTTGTAAAAAGGAAATTTGTGTTCAATTTTCTTATAAAACCAATTCACCCCCTCTTGGTTCAATTTGAGCTAACACTTAAAAACTATCGCACACCTTCCTAACAAAATCTATGGATAAAATACCATATGAGATATGCAATGGTAAAAGACCATTGTTGTTTTATCTCAAACTTTAGGCTGTACAACTTATGTGAAGTGAACAACGACCTATAAGCTACTAGTTAAATTAGTCAAATGTAAATTTGTGGGGTATCTACTCACATTGATACTATTTTTACCTTTCAAATGAACAAAACTATTTATTTTAAAAAATGCATTCTTTTTAAAAAAAGAGTTTTTACTAGAAGAGTTTAGTTGGAGTAAAGTTGGTGTTGAAGAAATTCAAGAACAACAAATTCACATTCCTATAGAACCTGAGCCAATGGTTGAAGCATCAGATACTCAATCAGAAGCTCAAGAAACGTAACTACTCATTTGATCGGTAGGATTAGGCAAGCTCTAGAGAGGTACGAATTTTTCATGCATCAAGATGACTTACCTTGTGATATTGATCCTACCAATTTCGAGGAAGCAACATCTGACATTAATTCCAATCACTGTCTTGAAGCCATGAGATCTAAAATGGATGCCATGAAAGTCAATCGAGTATGAACTTTGGTTGATCCACCTAAAAGGATAAAACCCATAGGGTACAAATAGGTTTTTAAGAGAAAGATTGACATAGATGGTGACGTACAAATGTATAAAGCTAGATTGGTGGCAAAAGGTTATAATAAAGTAGAAGGCATTGATTATGGGAAATATTTTTCACCAGTTGCTATGGTAGAATTTATTTGGATTATGCTTGTTATAGCTGCATATCACAATTATGATATATGGTAGATGAAAGTAAAAATTGCATTCCTCACTGGGAATTCATAAAAGGAAGTGCACATGACACAACTTGATGGTTTTATGTCTAAGTCAAATCCAAATCAGATATGTAGATTGAAAAAGTTCATTCGTGGGCTAAAGCGAGCTTCATAGATTTGGAAATCAGATTTGATGAGACAATTAAAGAATTTAGCTTTATAAAGAATACTGATGATCCATGTATCTATAAGAAGGCAAATGGGCAAGCTATTGTTTTCTTAGGGCTATATGTTGATGACATATTATTTATAAGAAATGACATACCAATGCTACGGGCCACTAAGGTCCGATTATCTAATAAAGGAATTGGGAGAAGTAGCATACATTCTAGGAACTAAGATCTATAGAGATAGATTAAAAAAACTGCTTGGCTTATCCCCATCCACTTACAAAGGCAAGGTGCTAAAGAGGTTTAGCATCGAAAACTCTAAAATAAAAGAATTACCTATGATACATTATATGCATTACTCGAAATAGATGTGCCCTAAAACATCAGATGAGAGAGCAAGGATGAATAAGATCTAAATGCCTCGACTATTAGCTCTATTATTATGCTATGCTATATACAAGAGTTGATGTATCGTACACTCAAAGTATTATGAGTAGATACCAAAGCGATCTTAGTGAAAGTCATTAGATCACTGTAAAGAATATCCTTCAGTATTTATGAAGAACTAAGGATATCTTTATGGTTTGTGGAGGGGCTGAACTCTATGTAAGAGGTTATACTGATGCTAGCTTTTAATCTGATCGGGACAATAATAAATCATAACTTGCATATGTATTTACCTTTAATGATGCTATAGTTAGCTGAAATTCTAATAGGCTATAATTGCAGACTTAACAACTAAAGTCAAATATATTTCTACATGTGAGGTTGCAAAGTAGGCAGTTTGGATGAAAAAGTTTATCATTGAACTTGGTATGGTTCTAAGCATTGTTGATCTAGTCATACTTTATTGTGATAACAATGGAGCCATGCAAGCTATGGAGTCAAGGTCTCATTATAAATCCAAACATGTGTTATGATCGTATCATGTCATTAGAGATATTCTAGAGAGACACTGATGTTAGTATCAAACAAGTACCACCAAGGAGAACTTAGCTGATCCTTTCAATAAAGTTCTATCCTCACAGAAACATGATTGTCATATGGAGGGTATAGGAATTAGACATATGGGCGATGGACTTTAGTTTTAGTGCAAGATTGTTAGTGTAAGCCTTGCAAGCCAATTGTTATGGCTTATAAGGCATTAGCATTTAGTGATTTCATGTAATCAAACTTTATATTTAATTAATGTTTAAAGGTATTTCTTTACCCATAAGGTGTAATCATATAATTGTCATAAACAACTTATGTAGATAAAGCCTATGAAAAATATTGGCCTTGCAAGAGAATTATAAAAAGTTATAATTATGAGATCCCTATGCATTAAAGTCATGTTTCTAAAACTATTCCTGGTCATCTTATTATTAAGATAGAGCATTGACAATGCACAAAGACTAACATATGTAAGCCTCTATACATATGATTCATGTAACTAATCTCATAAGTTGAAGTACAAAGATACTTAAAGATATCATATAGGTGCTTGTTATGATAAAAGGTTCATTAAACATGACCAACTATGAGAGTTCCATTTAGTGTTTCACTCAAGTATTTATGGAAATACTCTCATGTGTCAACAGTGTAAATGATCCTTAGACTTGTGACACAAGTAATCTCATATGAGGAGTGTCATGCTTTAATTCCATCATAAACAGGTCCATAGTAGACGGATGCTTATGGTAAAGTGGTTTTGAGTATGGCATGAATCATATGGTAGGTGAATGAGTGGTTTATGAAGGATCCATTACCCCAAATGATATAAGAGGACATATCTCACATGCATCTGGCTCGTGTTAACTTAAACCTTTTGGCCTAGGCAATATTAATTGTAGAGTTAACACATAAAGGTTGTGTACCAACATGGAATAAGTTAAGAGTAGACACTAAACCATGCTCTTGTAAATTTTGGGATATATTATGAAACGGTATTTATTACACTGAGATATTGAACACTGAAGGGCTTTTTAAAACCTTACTGACACTTCCTGCATGTTGGGTGGCCATGATGCATTGCTAGTTGCCAATCTTGGTTTGTAAATATAAAATATTCTTTATTGGGCTATTTTATATTTATTGCCAATATGACGAGGGCCTAATAGGTCACAGACATAAGGGGATTAGTCGAAATTAAATTGAGATAGGGTTTATATGTCTACAGCTAATGTTTACTTAGGCCTAATTTGAATAAGTTCAAATAGGCCAAGGCTAAAATTTTAATTTCTCATAAATTAAAATTTTAAACCCTAGGCTATATAAGCCTTGTTTCCATCCCTCATAGCTGAAAAAAAGATTTGAATTTAGCTAGAAGAGACTAAAATAAGGTTAAGTGATATCCTCCTAGAATCTATATAGAAGATTGCACCATCCTTTTGAACAAAAGGAAAATTAATTTTTTTTCTTTGTTTTGATTATTAAATCAAGGTCTTCTAAGTACAGGGGAAGGTTTATTGAAACCTAAGCTACTAGCATGGCTCCCAACAACAAATTCCCTTCCCTATTAAAGGTTTTTCGAGTTACCTATAGAGATAACTATTGGAGGCTAAATACTTAGACATCTTTAGTTTATGATAACCGGGCTCAATATTTCTTGTAATTGGGTTATGGAATTACTGGAAAACTTTTTAAATTAAGGTATGCTTGAAACTTAAATAGTTATTTAGGTTTCATGATCTAAAAGATTAATCAAGATCTTACAAGTTAATCCTATTTAAGGAGTCTCAGACTACTTTTACTGTTATGTTTCTGCTAATGTTTATAAATTAGTTTGTAATTTTTTTGTAATTTGATTACTTATTACCTGGAGATGTTCTACATAGCAAGTGCCAATTTCAGGCATCGTGGGGGTGCTAATCATTCCTCTTGTGTAACCAACTCTTGAACCTGACTGACGAATCTTTGGACCTCATAGACATTGAAATGAAAGTTTTGAGTTTTGCAACTTGGAATATCATTTTTAATAGGCATTCAATCATGTCTAACCTGAATATCAGTGGCAACTTCAAATCTTTGGCCACTTCATGGTGGTTATCCAAGACTAGTTGGATAAGCGATTCGTCTAATGACCTTTCCCCTTACTAACATCTTGTCATGCTTAATCTAAATCTTGATCAAAAAATCTAAAGGCAATTCTTTTTAAGTTGCGCGTGTCACCATCCAAGTGATTCAGGTGTTATGCTGGGGCACATTGGGATAAATGTGATATCGCCATAACATGTTTGGATTTATGATAAGACTTGGGTTCCTTAGCTTATGCCATGGCTTCATTGTCATCATAGTAAATAGGTACTAGATCAACAATGCTTAGAACCACACAAGTTCAGCAATTAACTTCTTCATCTAAACTACCTCTTTTGTTGTCTAACACACGAAGATGTATTCAGCTTTAGTTGTTAACTCTACCCTTTTTGGAACTTTTCCAACTAACCGTAGCATTTTTAAGGGGTAAATAGAAAACAACTTTAAGATTTGCTTTCATCCTAATTAGATTGAAATCTAGCATCAATATAACCCCTAATAAGGAGTTTAGCCCCTCCATAAACCAGAAAGATATTCTTAGTCCTTTGCAATTAATTAAGGATAGAAAGTATTTAAAGACATTCTTTATAGTAATCCAATGAGTATCATTAATTTCTCTTTGGTATTTACTCATAATACTTAGAGCATATGATATATCTAGTCTTGTACATAACATGGCACACATAATGTATCCAACTACTAAAGCATATGGAATCTTATTTATCCATGTCTTCTTATCTAATGTTTTAGGACACATCCGTTTCAAGTAATGTATGTTGTGTACTATAAGTAAGTTTCCTTTTTTATTCCACGCTAATATGTTGAACCTCTTTAACATTTTGCCTATGCACGTGGATTGGGATAAGCCAAGTAGTCATTTCAATTTACCTCTATAGATCTTAATTCCTAGAATGAATGCTGCTTCTCCCAAATCTTTCATGGAGAATTTTTTAGACAGCAGACCTTAGTGGCTTGCAGCATTGGTAAGTTATTTCTTATAAGCAATATGTCAACAAAATATAGCACCAAGAAAAAACAGCCTACACATTTACCTTATTATAGATACATGGATCATCAGGATTCTTTTTAAGCCAAATTCTTTGATTGCTTCATCAAATATGATATTCCAACTTTGTGAAGCTTACTTTAGCCCATAAATGGACTTTCTCAGTCTGCATACCTGATTTAGATTTAACATGGATGTAAAACGATCAAGTTATGTCATATACATTTCCTTCTGCAAATTTTGATTAAAAAATGCAGTTTTTACATCTTTCTGCCATATCTCATAATCGTAGTATCTAGCAATAGCAGTATAATCTAAATGGATTTTACCATGGCAACAAGTAAAAGGGTTTCCTCATAATCAATACCTTTATCTTAATTATAACCTTTTACCACTTATTTGGCCTTATAAGTTTGTACATTACCATTAATATTGGTCTTTCTTTTAAAGATCCATTTAGATCCTATGGGTTTTATCCCTTTGTGTGGATTAACCAAAGTCTACACTATGACATCCATTTCAGGCTTCATGTCATCAAGCCATTTTTCAAAATCAATGTCAAATATTGCTTTCTCGTAGTTAGTAGGTTCAGTATCACAGGCAAGTCATTTTGATCCACGAGAAATTCATATCTCTCTAGAGCCTACATGATTCTACTAGATTAATGGAGTACTTGTGTCTCTTGAGTTCGGTTAAAGCATTTGATGCTTCATCCTTCAACTCATGTTCCATAAAAATGTCAACTCAGGTTCCATAAAAATGTTAACTTGTGGTTCTTGAACTTCTTTAAGAGTAATTTTACTCCTACTAAACTTTTCTAGTAGAAACTTTTTTCCAAGAAGACTGTGTGTTTTGAAACAAACACCTTTTATTCAGTTGGGTGGTAAAAATGGTGCTTAGAGATTTTTTTTAAAATACTCCACAAATATACACTTGATTGATCTGGTTACAAGCTTTTTAAGTGTTATTCGCTTCACATATGTAGAAGAGCCTTATATCTTAAGATTTAATAATAATGGTTTTTTACATGCCACATCTCATATGGCATCTTATCTATTATTTAGATACAACCTTACTTAGAAGATAGGCAGTGGTTTATAAGGTATATCCCCAAAAGAATATCTAAAGGTCTACCTTAGATATCATGGAATGAACCATGTCTAACAAGTTCCAGTTTCTCCTTTCAAATACTCTGTTATGTTCTAGAGATCCAGGTGGAGTCCATTGTGAGAAAATGCCATTTTTGCCAAATTATCTAAGAATTCCTAACTTAGGTATTCTTTTCCTTAATCAGATCTTTGAGTAGAATGCTCTTGCTAGTTTGCTTTTCTACTTCTGCCATAAACTGCTTAAGCTTTTCAAAGGCTTCAAACCTATACCTAAACTATTTAAATCACTTTTCTACATCATTAACTACACATGCCCATAGCTTAAGTAATCATTGGTAAAGGTAACAAAGTACAAATACCCATTTCTAGCCACTGTATTCATTGGTCCATGCATCAAATGTACAAGGCCCAATAAATCAGTAGCCCTTTCACCTTTCCTGTGAAAGGATTCTTGGTCATCTTGCCAAGGAGACAACATTGAAATGCCCCATATGATTCAAAATCAAATGGGTTGAGAGAGCCTTATTTATGTAACTTGGATACTCGGTTCTTATTGACATGCCTAAGCCTACAATGCCATAAATAGATTTTCATTAGATCATCTTTCTTTGCTTTCTTCAAAGTTAATTGAGCATAGGCATTTCAGGATCCAACATAAATAGCCTATTTTATAATGAGGTCGATCTATAGATCATATTATTTAGGATAATCGAGCAACATTACCTTTTATCCTAAACTCGAATCATCATTTATAGTGAGGTATGAAATTGAAATGACGTTTCTAGACATTTCTTTGGTTTCAAGGTCATACATGATGAAATGACAAAATATAGGTTTTTATGGTATCTGCTGCAACTTTTGCTCCATTACCCATTTTAGGAACCACCTCATTATTGCTGAATTTTCTATTGTTCTTTAACAAACTTATGTCATTACATAAGCGTGATCCACACCCTTAATCAATTATCCAAGAAGTTGAATCAATAGTAAAGTAATTTAACTCAATTATATTAACATGGAAGTCAGCTACCTTTCATTATTAAGAACATTTCTCAATTTGTAGCAAAAAAATTGATCAGATGTGCAACATAATTTTAAAATTTTTTAATTCGATAGTACTAAATTGTGTTGTTATATACAATAAAATCATAATCAATACCAGAGCTATAGATCTAAAAATTCTATCCAATAATTCCTAGATTTGTGTGAAAGCTTTAACCAATTAGCCTTCTTCACTATTTTTTAATTCTCGAATGGTAGAGTGTGTGGGCACTCTTTCTCTCGACCAACTCCAAAATCATACTACTTGATTCTCCCTAATGACCACCTTGTGCCATCAGATTTAGAATTACAAGATGTTATGATTAGAAACCTTAAAGTGTGTGCCGAAATCTAAAGAAAAACCCTAGGCATAAGCTTCTTATTTATATTGGGTAACAAAGTAGCCCTAATTTTAATTTTTAATTAAAATAATTATTTTATCAATTCCATAAAACCCATATGTGGTTGCAACTTAGTATGGATGCCCACTACAATTTGCCCAAGTCCTAATGTCCAAAGATAATATTTTGGCCCAAATTTATTTTATGAAATTTGGCTTATTTAGTATGTAAACTAATTAATCTGATTAAACTATTAATTTTATTAGCCTGATAATTTTTCATAACTCCAATTCTAATTAAATAATTATGCACTAATTATCAAAATAAAATTAACTATAATAAAGTAATTAATTTAATCACAAATTAAAATAAATATATAAAATAATTTTCCTTAATTTATTTAAAATATTATTCATCTTTAATTTATAAATAAATATTTAAACAAGACTTAATAGATATTAAATTAATTATATAAATGATTAATTGCCCAAATATATTTAATTTAAATTAATTCCTAAATTTATCAGAAGATAAATATAATTAATTTAAATTATTAATTCTTATCTAAATAAATAAGTAATTCAAATTTAATATATATTCTAAATAAATAACATCAAAATTACCTTTTATTTATTTATTGAAGCAAACGCCTATACCCCTAAAGGAGCGTATTTGGCATAATACTTCACTATATTGAGAATTATTTGATTTTGGTTTTTTTGATCAATAACTATTCGTTAAGGAATTATAATGAGCTAGTGGAGGGACTAATTGGACATATATAGTTAGGCTCCAATAATCTATATATTAATCATTCTATGCCGAATAATTAATTATATAGTTATTAATCTCAGAGTCATACCATTAAAGACTTGAGATTGCAGTCCCAATTATATACCGCATTACGTAAGCTTTATAAATAGCCTTTTAGTCCATTGACCTTGTAATTTGTGTAACACACTCATATGATATCTGTGGTTAACTTAAGGTTATAATCCGTTTTACCTACTTAATCATCTTATCTTAAAGTTTCATTATGCTCTCTATGTAAAAATGATGGTCCACCACATTTGAAATATTTATAATTTGACATAAAAATGACTAAGGCCTCGTCTTTTTTTCACTATACCATATAATGCTTTTTAAAAGGATAACCTTAACTCTCTATGAGAGCTTTGATTCCATATCTATAAGTAAAGCTTTCATTAAGTATAAGTTATATGCCCAGCGAACCGATCTAGTACCTTACTACTTTGAGATGCTTTAGCCTTTGGAATATCAAAGCATATAAGTTATACACATGGAGTCAATTACTTACTCAGGATTAAAGTAATTAAATAATAAACATTAAAAGTGAATGAATCCATGTAAACAGACTTATTAATAGATTAATTGCACTTTGGTCTAGTCCAATATATCAATGTTTCTACTTAGAATTCAAATCTCTCTAGATGAATAAGACAAGCTATCTCCCCAATTGGATTTAGATGACATAATAGTTTTAACATGAGTTAATTGCTCACGTTAACCCCATAGTCTACGAACTATCAATTTATACTATTAACCTTAGAATATTGTCTTCTTGTATATAAAGTCCATTATATGTAACATTCTAATGGTATAAACATAAGTAATCAATGAGCCATATTTATTTACATTCATTTTAACATGTAAATCTAAATAAGGATGGCATAGCAATGATATAATGAAATTTTGAATATATAAATATGAATAATTAGTTCAAAAACCAATAAAATACATCAAAAATGTTTTTCATGCTTAGAGCATTCCTAACAATCTCCTATTTGCCCTAAGAGAGTAAATAAGTCATATCTCGCATCCTTATGCCCTCACATGCCTTTCAAAACTCCTAGCCACCAAAATTTTAGTAAAGGGATTAGCTAGGTTGTCCTCAGACGTGGCTTTGTAGACTTCAACAATTCCTTCCATCACCAGTTCTCTTATGATGTGGTATTTTCTATCTATATGTTTTATCCTTTTATGGTGTTTAGATACCTTGGCATTTGCTATTGTCATACTATTGTTACAATAAAGTGTAATAGGTTTATCCATACCCAGAATGACCTTAGGGTTTCTAAGGAACTTGCAAAGCCAAGTCACTTTTTTAAATGCTTTAAAGGCAGCCACACATTTGGCTTCCTTTGTGGAGCCGACTATATTACACTCCTCTACACAATGGCATCTCCTTCTAAGACAAATATAGACCCAGAAGTCAATTTCCTTGAATCCTTACATGTTTGGAAGTCTAAATCCATATATCCTATGGGTGTTAGGTCCTTTCCAGAATATATCAATATATAGTTCCTTGTTCTCTTAAGATACTTGAGTATATGCTTCATGGCTTACCAATACTTGCTACCATGGTTTGATTGATATCAACTTATAATACCAATTGCATAACAAATATCTAGTTGTGTGCAAAGCATAGCATACATGAAACGACCAAGAATAAATGCATCAGGAATTTTCTTCATGTGCTCTCTTTCTTTATATATCTTAGGGCAATCATCCAAAGAAAGAGTGATCTTGCCATAAAAGGTTATGAACCCTTCTTGGCATCTTTCATTGCATACATTTCGAAAATTTTATCTACATATGAAGCTTGGGATAAAGCTATCATCTTGTTCTTTCGATCTCTAAAGAGATAAATGCCTAAAACATAATTAGCTTCCCCTAAATCCTTCATACCAAATTATTGTGACAACCACAGTTTGACCACTGACAAGTTCCCTACATCATTCTTAATGAGTAGTATGTCATTAACGTATAAGACTAGAAAAACCACTTAGCCCTCTTTAATAGTTTATAAATATAAAGTTTATCAATATTTCAATCAAATTCAAAGGCCTTGATTACTTGGTCAAATCTTTGGTTCCATGAACAAGAGGCTTGCTTTAATCCATAAATAGATCTAAGCAACTTACAAACTTTCACCTTTTGGCCTTTTACTACAAACCTATCTGGTTACATCATATAGATGCTTTCATTAAAATGGCCACTCAAGAATGCAGTCTTGACATCCACTTGGTAGATCTCATAATCAAGAGCTATAGCAATGGATAGAAGAATGCAGATGGACTTTACCATCACAACAGGTGAAAAGGTTTCATCATAGTCGACACCAGGCTTTTGCGTGTATTCTTTTGCTACCAGTCTAGCCTTAAACGTTTCGACTTTCCCTTCAATATTCTTTTTTCTCTTGTAAACCCACTTACACCGTATGGGTTTTAGCCCTTCAAGAAGGTCTATAAGCTTCAAATCGAGTTGGATTTCATGGAATCCATCTTAGGGTTCATAGCTTTTTGCTAGAGCTTTGCATCAGTATCACTCATAGCTTCATCATAGGTGACTGGATCATTTTCAAGTTCCATGGCCTCTGATTAATAAATCTCACTATCACACATGAAGAAACTAGATTTCTTTGAAACCTTTCGACCACGATAAAGCTCCTTAAGTGATTAATTATTTGCTTATCTTTCTTTAGAACTTGGAATAGAATCCAAGATCAAAATCTGTTGAGCAATTTTATCTCTTGATAATTCCTCGAACACCATTTTACTTTAAGGCTTAAAATCATTCATGTAATTCTCCTCCAAGAAAATTGTATGGGTTAATACAATGACAGTTTGTTCTTTTAAGTTATAAAATAGTTTTCTGTTTGTTCCTTATGATACCTTATAAACACGCATAACTCTAAACAAGATTCCAATTTCTTTGCTTTCTTATCCAATATATTTGTCGAGCACTCCCATATTCTCATATGTCCAAGAGAGGATAACTTGCATGGAGTCTTAGGAGTTGATTTAGTTAGAACTTGGTTTAGAATGCAACAAGCCATTTATAGTGCATATCCCCAAAAAGATAATAAGAGTTTTGAAAAACTCATCATAGACCATACCATATCCAATAAGGCCTTATTTCTTTTCTTAGCTACATCATTCTATTGTAGAGTACTTGGTGTAGTTAATTACGATAAAATCTCATTCTTTACAAGGTGTCCTAGAAATTCATCAAAGAGGAATTCACCACCTTGATCGAATTAAAATGTCATAAC
>JBBYHL010000021.1:8461275-8581095 GCA_038381835.1 Adansonia madagascariensis
AATTTTTCGATATCAGGAAAATCAGAAGCTAACATAAAATATACAAGCAAAAGAATATATTAATTCATATTTACAAGGGTAGTTAAGTAGCAATTCTAGTTGTAGTGACTAGAAGTACAAGTAACTTAATGTAGAGGTCAAGGACTACAGAAAATATTAGTTATTAACAACAAATATTGTATATCACAATTAAAAAACGACCAGATCCTTTGATGATATCACTAAGAAAACATTACGAACTGAGGGTGTTCTTGGACTGCTGCAGTTTTGCATTGTAAGAACTTTCTGTCTCCTCCTTGCAAGATTTTAGCAGAGGTTGTAAAAATGATGATACTGAAAAATGCGACCGACTCTCCAAATGAGGTTCTATCCCATTCTGCTATCGACCAAAGACAGTAATATCAGAAGCACGGAAATTCCAATTGCAGGTGGCATTATAGCTCAAAAGGACAAGTTCATGTCATGTGCAAGAAAGATGGCATCACAGCAGCAAGTCCTAACACAAAATTGACCAATCATGTAATGCCCATTTAAACTTTCAAATTCTTTTATTTCCTGACAAAATAAGCCCTGAACAAAATATGAACCTGTGCATGCCAAAGGGATCAGAGAACGAAAGAGAAGATTATAATATTTTTATGTAAGTCCAATTTCTTATGAGACTCACTAACTTTCCCTTTCCTGATCTTTCAATTTTTTTGCCTCAAGATCCAAACAATCCTCCAGCATTTGCAAATGACTAACTAAAAGTCCAGGACAATGGATCTAACCATGATAAGAATAAAGAGTATTGCATAATATAAACATACCACTCTCAGCATCTTGTCCTAGTCCTCCCTTGTTTAGTTCTTCCAGAAGCTGCCAGGCAAATAAATCACAAGAATTATATGCAGACCTATCTACAAAAAGGCAACACCTCGTGCAACACCGGGTACACATGAACAGCTACATAGTTAGAATTCATAATTTACATTGTTGAAATGCAACATAATTCTTTTTCTTGGTTGAAGTTCTCACAAACTATTAAAATTGGGAGTGAACATCTCGACAAGCAAACTCTCACATACAAAAATGAAAATCGAAAGTTAGCATACATTCCTGGGATAGGGTTGACACTGTAGTTGGATCGAATTCATCACAATAATTAGGGTCAGTCGGAACTCAAACACGACCTAGAGGAAAAATAGAATGTTGAAAAAACACTTGGGACAACTAGAATTCATGCTAGAGGGTAATAAATTGAAGTTTCTTCCCTCCTACGGTTCTGGAGACTCGGAACATAGTCCCTATCGTGAGGTTTGAACGTGTATGTATATAAAGATCCTAATAGCAATTGAGGAAAGAAATCCAATAATAGCAGACATTCCAAGGTTTCATAGCATAAACACAACTACTGATAATACTTCTGGTTTAGGAAGCTGTCACTGGTAGTGCTTTAGCCTTCAGGTTTTAATGTATTTGTTCTTATAACAGAATTCACATCACACTTCTAGGCACCACACCTATGATTTCGGGTCAGTCTTAACTGATGTCTAAAAAAAATTTCCAAAACTGACTTGTTTTTGGATGTATACAGAATGGGAATGGTGCCTTCAGTAAATGGTTCATGTGCTTTGAAACCTGATATAAAAAATAGTTGCGTATGATGAGTTATGCATAGATATTTTTATACATAAAATCTTGCTTTCATAAAAGTAATTCATATGTAGTATGTGCTGCTGTATGAGATGGAGGTAGATGTAGTTCTAAAATCATTGCCTATATTTGTTGAAAGAGAAAGGAAAAAATAAAGCCAAAAACAAAATTAAGGAGGAAAAAAAAAGGAGTAATAGTGTTGTAGAGCTCCACATCTAGCCTGGGGTATGTAAAGGAAAATACGATCTCTTCAACACATCTCCGTAGCGCTTGTGTCTGGAAACTATGAATCATGCAAAGTAATTAAAGGGATGAAAAATAAAGTTCAATGCACATGAGATCAAATCTCCCCCAAGTAAAACGGGGGACATCTGGGTCAAACATATGAATGTGTGTTCAATGAGTTAGAATTTGTCCAAAAACCATCAAATTGTACTTGAATTTTGAGAAGAAGGACTAATAACTTGATCCAACTCATTATTTATTGCTGATTTTCTCAGAAATGCACTAAGATTGTGGAGGATAAAAAGAAAATGTTAAAGGGCAGGAGAATCCAGTTTCTAACACATTTAAAACTGATTGTAACTCCGGCCAACAATAGTGGATGACTTGCCCTGTGTTCTAAACACTTTAACATGTCACTGGAAGATCTGTTTTATGGAGCTTTATAATCCATCCATTTAAGTCTCAAAAGTCATAACTATATGATCTGTTTGATGGACCTAATCAATTTATGATGGCAATTATATCTTTTACACATAGCAAGCTCGTTCCAACTCAGCATATTTTAGCATCAATTAAAAACAATAAAAAACACATACAACTGACAAAGTGCATTAAGTGTTCAATTTCTATGGCACCTATTCAAACAGAGTGGACTACGTCACTGTTCATGACAAACATGATAAACATAGGTTTCTACCGTCCATCATGTCTTTAATACCTAAAATATTTGCGCAAAAACAATTCATACCTTTTACACGCATCTAACAAAATTAATGTCATCCTTTGACATGGAAGATCGCTTATTCTCTTGCCACCTGCCACGACGCTCAGAAGCGACAGCTGCAAAGATAGCATGCAGATACATGAGCAACTGCTAAGGTAAATGACAGGCCCATCCACCAAAGAGACTATAAATTTTACACGCATCAGGGCTCATTTCTAGGATCTGCTCATGTCTCTCCTCAGATAGAAGTAAATTTAGGTTCAAAAGCAGTTTTGCCTCAAAAGAATCCCTCAGAACTTCAGTATAGAATCTCCTGCAAGGTCAGAATATGTCTTAGTGTAGAAGACAGTAGGTCCAGAATAAGGAAATTAAAATGATATGCCGTATAACTTACGCCAGGAAAGGACGAAGAGCAGAAGCTGGTAAAGATATCTTTTTGTTACAATTTTCATTGCCCTGAACAAAGTACTTGTCAATGGTTGCTTGATTTTAAAAAACTGAGCAAAACCATCTGTATTTCAGAGCACTAGTTAAACACCTCGTATACACGGAAATAATCAGCAATAGCTGCCCTCTCTTCATTATTCAACCTGCAGAATTGATGACAGTAAAATTCAGGTCTTCAAGTGATAATACAGGTAAGGAAATAACAGAAATTATGTGATGATTTCAACCTTTTCTGCGTTACCTTCTGGCTTTCCATCACAAACACAGCATCGCACACCATGTCGACCACTATATACCCAGAGAATGTGATTAAAGCCGAAGTCATCTGCATTATTTGAAGTTAATTGATGATGTAAAAAGAATACATACATATCATATGCACTCAAGAAAAAATATGCCTGCATTGTAATGCAAGTATGTTAAATACGACAGCTAAGGACTCCAAGTTCCAATTGCAATAGTCAGGGGCCTTGGCCAGCTATGGGCTCAAAACATGATTAACAAACTAAAGTATTTTACCTCCGAGAGCAGTGTCGATCACTTTAATTGCAACTGTCATTATAGGCCAGCATTCCAAGCGAACTTCAGCTCCTGCGCAGCAATATCTAACATCGTCATAATCTGTTATATCCTAAGGCAATAGAGAAAGTAACTCCAACAAGTCAAATAATGTGGCTGTTACAGATGCATGCTCTGTTCGAAATGTAGACAAAGATACTCAGTTTTCTTGAACCCAGTAGCTTACTTACAATATCAAAAACCAATTCCTTCTCAACTGGAGTGAAAACATGTCTCCACTCTGTGCATAGGCATGCCTTGAGCAGGCTGTATTCCAGACAATACATCATTAATAGCTAATAGAGCAAGTAATATTTATATTTCAACAGAAGCCACGATAAATTTCAGCAGTTTTAATTCATAGCTCATCAAAAGTTGATTTAAAGCCTGTATACTAAGAAGAGAATGGTATGCAATCTTACATCAACACTGTAGACAGGCCCAATATCTATCTTGAGTGGACACTTTTCCTTGATGGAATTTTGAATTTCGATAATAGTTTTTCAACATATAATTTTGACTGATAAGTATTCATCTCAAAGTAACTTTTTTTTTGTCTCTTATTGCATGATATTCTGTTAGATGATGAAATGCATAAATTACCTGAAAATGTAATAAAGTTTTGGATTTGGTTACTTGCAACTTTCAAGGTGGACAGAAGACGCTAACTTTTGTTGCCAGTCGTTGGACAAGACTCTGAGGATTGAGTATGAACTGTTATAATCATTGTTTAAAGGGTCTCATCTATTATGCTATGAGATTTTTTTTTTTTTTTTTCATGTTTGAAATGGAGCATCGCTTTACCAAACTGGAAATTCAAGTTGTGAAACTAGAAGGAGATGTATATCCCTCCAAATTGACTTGTGAAGTCTATGCCTGTTATATTTGGCTAGTGGCATGAATGTGCTTTGCACCCTGTCCAGGGCAATTTATATGCCTTGTTGTGGCTATTTCCTTTATCCCAATCATTTATACTTCTTGTGCTACTTACACATTTCACTTGGACCCCATTGTAGTGCCAGTGCCAATGATTTCCTGGTTTATTTGTATGTTATGGATCTGTTATAATAGAATAATTTTTGTTTATGCACATATGAAGGCACAGCAATGTTGTTCATCATGTCGTTGAAGATATGTTGGTTTTCAGTTCTGAGATATATTATCCAGCCTCCTTTTCTCTTAATATTTGGATCTATGTAAATGCTATTGTACCTATTCTGCATTGATGAGGACTGAATTTTGATTTTTATAATGTCCTGTACTTTTTTGATGATCTATTCTAATTTGCTGAAGCTGCAAAATTGTATTTGCTACGCAAATAGGCAGAACTATTCATCCATCGTTACAGTCCATCCCGAGGTCGTTGATAGCAGACCAGGAACGTTAGTGATTGAGTCATTTGTGGTGGATGTACCAGATGGGAACACCAAGGATGAAACATGCTACTTTGTTGAGGCACTGATCAAGTGCAACCTGAAGTCATTGGCTGACATTACAGAGCATTTGGCTGTCAAAGATCGGAATAAGCCGATCGAAAGATTGTGGATATCTAGGCCGCTGTAATGAGTGATAAGTGAACTACTCTTTGTTATTAGAAGTCAGCCTCCTCTTTCCTCATACTTTATGCTTCTATTTGGTAGAACATAATCTTTAGGCGTCTTGTGTTGATAGCAGCTGTCATGTAAGCTAATCCACGACCTACAGATTTTCCTAAATGAAGAAACAAATAAAAAATTTCGTTGTGGTTTTTGCTATTATTGAATAACGGGGTTTTTGTATTGGTATTTGGTTGTAGATATCTGTGCACAACAGAAATTTTATGTTAAATATCTTTAGTTTTGCATGTTCCAGGTATTTGGTTGTAGATATCTGTGCACAACAGAAATTTTATGTTAAATATCTTTAGTTTTGCATGTTCCAGGTGCAAAACAGAAAAGCACTTTCACTTTCAGCGTTTGATGGATATATGGTATGTTGGTACATGACGAGAATTTGCTCTGTCTACCAACTTTCATACTAAAGTAGAAGATGGATCAAAGAATGCCAAAAACTCCAGATTTGGAGCCAAATCGTTTTCTTTTTTTTTCTTTTTAATGAAATACGGGTGTGAAGGGGGAAACCTAATGGTGAGTTTCTATTTACGGTTGAAACCAAAGCTTTTGGATTGGAGTGTCGCATTCAGTTAGCTGTAGGGTTCTTCTAGTCAGGTTCTTCTGCCAAATCTTTAAAAACGCACTGGACGCTCCGATTCCGGGGACTGTGATTTATAAATTATTTTGTCATCAAATGCTACTAAGATAGTTTTTAAAATTAGTTAAGTTAAAAGTAAAAGTAATGATTTTAAAAAACTCGTTAAAAAATTCATTCATAAACATCATTAACGAAGAACAAATCAATCTCTAATATTAATGCTACTAACAAATAATAAAAACATTACCACTACCTGGCAATAAGTATTACAGCCGTAAGGTGGAAAAAAAAAAAATAGAAACTGTGCAAAAAGGACGGAAGCGTAAATAAAATAATAAAAGCAACTGTCTTTAATTAATGGACCATGCATTTCTTCTGACATTTGACGCCTACCCTGCCATTATTTTCCATTTCGTTAATTACAACAAGCTTAGATTCTGTGAACCCAATTCTCACTCCCTCACACTCTCTGTCTCAACTGCTCTCCATCAATTTATTTGTTTATTTTGATTTCTTCTCTTTTATTATTGATCTTGTCCAGAAAGAAACCCTGTGGAGCTTTCTCCTTGTATCACTCTTCAGATCTACACCAAAGTATTTCATCAACGTACTTAAAGCTCATTTAATTAATTTTCTCTTTGTCGTTCTCCAAATAAGCTTTCCTTTATTTTTGTTTTTTTGTAAACAGAATGTTTGGAGCGTTGGGTTCGGTTTTGCTTTGTTGCTTCATCATCGAAGCCTCATTTTGGTTTCACATTTCTTATGGGGACGTGGTAACGTGCTCGGGGATAGCACCCATGAGATACAGAAACGATAAGGTAGCGATAACGGACTTTGGCGGTGTCGGGGACGGAAAGACGCTCAATACAAAGGCCTTCCGGGAAGCTATATATCAGATTCAGCATCTGAGAAGGAGAGATGGCATGCTGCTTTATGTGCCTCCTGGGATTTACCTAACGGACAGCTTTAATCTTACTAGCCATATGACGCTTTATTTGGCTCGAGGTGCTGTTATAAAAGCCACTCAGGTAACTCAAATCTTTTAGCTTTTTTTTACTAATACTTAATAGTATCATAGTTTTCTCTATCTCTGTATCACTTTTTTGTTCTTTTGACAATGGAAAACTCTATGTTTCGAACTTAGAGTCTTTATTTGATCCCCGTCCATTCTTAATATGGCTAAAAGTGCCCTTTTTAACTCAAAAAATGAGGTTTACTTGTGACGGAAAATGGGTCTGAGCTGAAATGAATTAACCATGTAAAAGTATTTTTCTTCTAAAATGGTAATTAAAGCTGGAATCTGGGTTTTAATTATCTACCGACTACTAGAATTATTTATGATAATAATTGCAACTTGAATGTGTGATTCTTTTTCAAGAATTCTATTTTTGCTTTTCTTTTCCTTTTTGTTTAAAGATTTGGATTTTGGTTGTATCATAGTTACAAGCTAGTATTGTGATTTGTATAATATGGTTGAAATGTCATTTTTTTATTTTTTGACATTGGTTGGCTCCGTCAGGGTGGCGGATGGTGGTGTTGAAAGTTTGGGTTGAAGATGTCTGTATGAAGTACGAACCATGGGGTCCACGTAGCGTTGTAAAGAAAAAGAAAAATTGCGTGGGTCGCCGTTGTTTGGTCGCTTGTGATCACATTTATGGGTGTCAACAATTTGGACCGACAGAAAGCTGGCTGGCAAGCATTGTTGTCCAGCATGCTGCTATCTAGATTAATATAAATGCTGTCCTATTACAATGTTAGTGTTTGTTAATTAAATAATAAAATCTAGTCTTCTTCATTAATAGGTGTAGTAAACAATCTGAATGGATGATGCTACAACACCTTTTAATTAATATATTGTTGGAAGTTAAAAAAGAAAGTGGTTATTGTCATACTTAAGGAGAGCAGGGGTTTATTTTGTTATGTTACTCAGATTTTGATGTGAGTATTTGACGGGAATAGGTATATTCAATTTTTGATGTTTTTTCATATATTTGGAGGGTCTTATCTCCTACCTATGTAGGCATATGCATTAGACATTAGTATTGAACACGTATACTTCAAGAAAAATAAAAATCGAGCAATATAGTTTTTTGGCTGTTATCTTCTGATCATTAGAGAACCATGTTTCCTGTCTGGTAGTCTGAAATCCCTTTTTTGCTTCAAGTCCGCTGAGTGTTTTCATCATGTACTTATACTCGAGTTATAACATGCTGAAAACTAGTCGTAACAAATTAATGTTACTCAATGTTGGGATCATGTTTCAGTAAATGTTCTGGTGTCGACAGAATTGAACGTTATCCTCTGAAGGCTAGATTTTGCTGTGAAGAACTGGTAGCCTAGTATAAGGTAGAAAATATCGTTATCCGTGGCTGGTGCTACTTGTTATATGGTGAACCACCATTTGATTTTCACAAATGAACTAAATAAAAATCGATGTCTTATTTGTTTGAGATTCACGAAGCCAACCTCATAGGAATGAAGAGTTAAGCTTTTGTTCGGTTAATTAAGTTAGGCATATATGCAAACACAAGCGGATCTAATTTCCCTTAGCATATGTGGATATGTTTTTATCTTCTGAAGTAACATAAATTTATTTCTAATTAACTCCCTTGGCTACAAAGTTGTTGTTCTCTCAAGAGATCAATTTTCTACCCTTCCAGGTTTTTTTTTTTTTTTTTTTTTTGGTGCCTGTTTGAAGCCCTTTTGAAGCATTTCTCCGAAGTTTGAAGTTTCAAAAACTTTATTGAACCCCATGCTCTTAATAGATATATATATATACACACACGCACACACTCATATATATATGCTTTGTTGGAGATGCTTCTTATAATTTTCTTCCTGGATTTATATCTCAGGACACTTTGAATTGGCCTTTAATTGCTCCTTTGCCATCTTATGGAAGGGGAAGGGAGCATCCTGGAGGAAGATATATGAGCTTTATTCATGGAGATGGATTGCAAGATGTGGTGATCACTGGTAAGCCTTGATAAAAATCTGGTGGATTACTCTGATAGCCTGCAACATATATGATTTAAGATATATTTTTTTTTGTCTACCATTAAACATCATGAATCATTTAAATTTGGAACCTACAATTTGACATAATCATTTACCATGTTACTCCGAGTCTTTATTTTCCTTAAAGAACTCCCATCCAACACATATTAGGACATAGGTACAGGGGTATGATCTTCAAATATAAAAGAATACAGAAAAAATTGAACATATCTATGTCGAACATATATTCGTATCTAATACTTACCCTTGAACTCGAGTAACATAGATTATCAATATACAGAAAAGCCTACTATACACTGTCAAGTGTGAACGACATGATTTATTGTCATGGATCCTCATGTTATTATTGTCTTACCAAGGTGAATGGCAAGTAATTGATGACGACGACGTTTTATTGACACGGTTTATATAACTTCAACTTGAATTTCCATGATTCATTTCGTTTCAACCATAACAGGTGAGAATGGCACAATTGATGGTCAAGGAGGTATCTGGTGGAACATGTGGAGGAAGAGGACTCTCCAGTTCACAAGACCAAACCTCGTTGAATTTGTGAATTCCACAGGCATTATCATTTCCAATGTGATCTTTAGAAATTCCCCCTTCTGGAATATTCACCCTGTTTATTGCAGGTAACTTTTGCATTAATTCTTACATCTGAAGATTTACTTTCGATAGCACACTGAGTACCAGGGTTGATAAGTTAGTAACTGGATTCGCTATTATGACCAGATAGGACTGTTTTAACTTTGTTGGCTATTCTTGCATTTTTATACCATGTAAGAATTGTATGTTTAGAATCATAACTTACATACTTTTTGTTCTTTACAGCAATGTTGTTATCCGATATGTTACCATCCTGGCTCCACCTGACTCCCCAAATACTGATGGGATTGATCCAGGTAGAAAAAAATTGAAATCAATTTTATTCGTTGGATTCTTGTTTCTTAGGTTCTCATTTTCGCACACAAGTAAGCACTCAGGCAGGGCTGATTATGTTGAATAAGAACCTCTTAAAACTCTGATTTCCCACAAATGTTGAGAGAAAGAAACTGAAAATGAATTGTTCAGATTCAAGCTCCAATGTCTGTATAGAAGACTCATTCATTTCTACCGGAGATGACCTCGTGGCCGTGAAGAGTGGATGGGATGAATACGGGATCGCATATGGACATCCCAGCTCTTTCATCACCATCCGGCGAGTAACAGGGACGACCCCATTTGCCGGAATTGCAGTGGGAAGTGAAACATCTGGAGGAGTGGAGAATGTCTTGGCCGAGAACATAGTTCTTTACAACACCGGAGTTGGTGTTAATGTCAAAACTAACATTGGCAGGGGAGGGTTTATAAAGAACATCACGGTGTCTGAAGTGTTCATGGAAAACGTAAGAACAGGTATAAAAATAGCAGGCGACACCGGCGACCACCCTGATAACAATTTTAACCCAAACGCTCTCCCGTATGTCAATGGCGTTACGTTAAAGAACATTTGGGGTGTGAAAGTCCAGCGAGCAGGTTCGATACAAGGACTCAAGAACGCCCCTTTCACCGGCATCTGTCTTTCAAAGGTTAACCTCCACGGCATGAGTGGACCAAGATCTCCACCATGGAAGTGCTCAGCTGTAACTGGGGCTGCAATCGAAGTAAGCCCATGGCCATGCGCCGAGCTCACCAGCCCACAACAGAGTGGTTCATGCGCCAGTCATTTCTAGGATTCTGCTGTGTTATGAACCCTTGAATAATAAAATTTCTGAGCCTTTATTATTCTTTAATTTTCACATAAAAAATAGTTCCTTTTGTCTTTAACTTGATCTAGATCTCTTCAATCGATCTTTTCAGTTAAATGTTTCCATTGCAACAACTAAATTCATGAAAAACATAAAGAAGAAAACCAGTGATCTAGCCAATGAGTCCAATACTGTAGTACTATTATACAAGGCAATACCGTATTCTTCATCCCGTATGGATGCCGTCTTATTTACAACCGATAATAAAGTACACTAAATACCCATAACCGAAGGGCATAAAACCAGAAAGTGAAAATTACCCAAGGAAAATAAACATAGATAGATGCATCACAAGTTCACTATGATTTAATAACGTGTATGATATCTTCAAAAATGAATAAAAAACTTGCGAAACCACCTCATGAACCCGCCCTCGTGCTCATGCTCCTCTGTCTCATCCCTTTCCTCTTCCTCTCCATGGTGATGGTGGCGGTGTTGATGATGGTGGTGGTGGTGGTGGTGATGGTGATCGTCCTCATGATCGTGTTCATGATCGTGGTCATGGTCATGGTCATGCTCATGCTCATGGTGATGAGGCTTTATGAAACCTACACGCTCCTTAGATTCGGTGCCATCATCAGGAAAGCTGCCCCATCTCGCCTGGATCTGGCGAACACCGCTCCGCGACTCCGGGTCAAAGCTCCTCTCGTCGGACAGTATCATATCGTTGCCATAAGAAATAAAGCGCTTCTCCTGGAACCCTGGGTTCAAAGGCCTGAACCGTCTGTGGAAACGGCAATTGTGCTTATGTCGGAACGGAATCCACGGACGCCTCGGGAAGTGACGGTTTACGGGATGAAAACTGATCTTGGTCAACGGAACGGATCCCACGTCGGAGTCGGTTTCCGAGGCATCATCGTGCTTGAAATCAACTACTTTGGCGGGTTCAAACCCGGGTCTCTCGCTAGGGAGAAGGATGGCGGTTGCGGTTGTAGGGTCGGATTTTGGTAAATCAGTAACGGTTTCTTCGCGGGTAACGTCATGTTCCGATTCAACTGTAATAAAGCGGGCGTAAGAGAAGGTGAAGAGGAGGAAAATCACCGTGAACAAAACCCCGATTCTAGCCATTTTTTTATGAAAGAAGAGAAGGAAAAGAAAAAAAAGAACAAAGGCTTTTGATAAACGTAAGGAAATAGGATTATATAAGCAATTAAAGCAGTTTTTGGTTAGGGAGTCAGGCTCAGGGCCGGTGGTTTTGACTGGGCGAGAAGAGGTAAGGGCGCAAGCGGGCAACAGGGTCACCCAACACGTGGCTCTCAGGATTGAAAAAATTAAATAAATAGTATAATAATATATTTGTTTTAAACGCACTAATTTGCACAAACCTATTAAAAAAATGAAAATCTGGGTAAATATGACTTTTGGCATTCACATTTAAACTTTGGTTCGGTATCGTATACGACAAGCTTTAGGTTTGACAAAGAAACATGCGTTCAATGAATATTCTCTAGAAGGCTTTCTAAGTTTAAATATTTGGCTTGGGGGAACAAAATTAGTACTTAAATACAAATTTAGGTCCAGGCAGGGTAAGGGTAGGGGTTGTTTTGTAATCTTGGCGTATTATGAGTCTGGGAGGATTTAATAAATTTTTTGCCAAATTGAGAGATGAGATTATCATATAGGATGGGGATAGAAACGACGCCTTAAAGTTGGCAGAAGAAAAATAAACTCTTTTTTATTTGGAATTTTTAAATTATAGTACAACAATTTGAAGATTTGACCAATTCAATTACAAACGGCCAGCAAAGCATGAAGGCTGGTTGGGTTTCCCCCCTCAGGATTTAACTTTGGGCCTAAGGGTGTTATTTAAAATTCATGAGGTACTTTGACTGGCCTTTAAAGTGAGAGAGGTATGTAGGCTATCTCAAATTCTTGGGCCTAATTATTTAGTACTACTAGAATTGAAAACCAAAAAATAAAATTTAAAGGAATGTCAAAATGCAAAAAGAGTTTGAAGACAACTTATGGGAACTGGGGAGTACTCTACGGAGCAATTTGTGAAGCTGAAAAAAAAAATAGTTTTTTACCGTATCTCAAGCTTATAGAAACTCGTGTGTTATTCTTACCTTGGAATCTGAAATCTAAATAATCTTTTATCATGGAGGAAGGAAAGATTCGTGTTGTGCAACTTATCATGGTTCCTACCAGGTACCCTTGAATCTAACTTCATTACTTGAAATACAAGAACGAAAGAAAAGAAATCTGATTAAGATTGTTTCTAAGCATGCTTAAGCCAACCAGAATCGAAGAGAATTTCCATGGTCATACCTTGGATTTAATGAACCACAAGAAAATGCCAAAACAAAGTATCACCACCCTGGTTTCGATGTTTTCCATGGAAAAAAACCCACACGTTAAACCAATCTAAACCTGCCAAAAACTGGATCCAACCCCCCTCCCCTCAATAACCTGTTTTCCCAGAACCACCATTTCCCTTAAATTTTCTCTTTTTTTTTTTTTTGTTTTTTCATCTTTCACAAGGAAAGAATGTTGACAAGGGCCTTTACAAAACCCAAAAGGAATTATAAAGACTACGGTGAAAACAGCAGATCAGGGTCCATCTCTGAATATGATGATTGCATGGTAGGATTTATGGAGGACGTGCCGTTAATATCTTGTGAAAATCACGGGCCAGCGCCGTCCCTGAAGGAGGTTTTGAGGACAGCCGTCGGTGTGCTGGGAGAGAACAACAGGGGATTGACTGAAAAAGTGGTGTTATCCAATGGTAGACTTTGCGCCCTAAAGAGGTTTCGGCAGGTGATAGTTGGGAAGAATGAGTTCGGCAGGAGAGTCAAGAGATTGGCTCAGGTTTCCAACAAGGGCCAGTACCTCGTCCCAATCACTGCTTACTTGTATTCCAGGAGGATCAAGCTTGTTGTTTGTGACTACTATCCCATGGGAAGCTTAGCTGACCTCCTTTCAGGTGAGTACCTCATCTTGCATCATTGTCCTAACAGTTAACTAGATATCAATTGAATAACATGAATAATATCGACCTTGATTAAATTCTAAGCCAAGTTCCTTTGGAAGTTATGTTTATACAATGTTTTGTTTTGATTATCGAGGTGGGAGGCGTGGCCAAACTGCCTTGAATTGGAACGAACGTCTGATAATAATAGTTTACATTGCAAGAGCCATCGATTTTATCCATGCACAATCCCCCCCAACAGAAAAGAACCTGAAATTGAACGTTCATGGAAACATAAAATCCTCCAACGTCATGATAAACATCGACCTAACGGCTCGGTTATCAGATTACGGCTTCGTCCAGTTGGCTAAGCGCATCCAAGATTCTAATGAAGAACGTGCAGGAAGTAGTTACTGTGAGGACCTAAGCCAGAAGAGCGATATTTTCAATTTTGGGCTGATCTTACTCGACATTCTAGCCGGAGTAAGGGAGCTGGCTAACATAAAGTGCATACTTGGCATGAAGGAAAGCATAAAACAAGGTAAAATTGCATTTTTCGAATTTCATGTGCAAGGAAAAGAGCGGAAGCAGGCTTTGAAGGTTTTGGACATTGCTTTGGGTTGCATTAACAGGTTGCCAGATTCAAGGCCTTCAATAAATCAAATCCTGTTGAATCTTAGTGACATTCTCAATAGTACTAAGTAAGCTGTTAATCTGGGCGTTAAAGACATTAATTGTATTTGTTTCAAAAAAAACTAAATTAGGGTTTTATTAGTTGATTTGATCAGCAATATGTCACGTCTTATGAACTGAATATCTACGAATCTAAATTAAATAATCAAGCTGTTTGATGGTTGAATTGAGGGAGTTGATTGGTTGGGGGTATAAGAGACAGCGGCTTATTCCCTGGCAAATGTCATCTTTAATTCATGTAGTTAAAACAATATTATATAATAATGTTTAAATTTTTCGATAGTTTGATCTATATTCATTTAATTGTTTTTAATTTTATGTATTTTTTTATTATAATAAATTTATTTATTATAAATTTTTATTTATCTATGTTTAAGCAGAATCAAAAATATATTATATTTAACTAAAAATATATTTTTTTAATATTGAAAATTCTTAATAGCAATGAAGTCTGAAATCATATCTTAAGGTTTTGAAAAATTCTTTATTACGTTAGCTTAGCTAGAGAGTAGACGTACTCAAGAGTCCGTTTACCCGTTCAAGCTTGAAGGTTCATCCGATATTTGAAAAGGTATGGATAAAAATATTAGACCGAAAAAATGGACTTGGACAAAAAAATTAAGCACGATTAAAAAATGAGCCAGGCTTTGGGTTTAACTTTCAAAGCCCGAGCTCCACTCGACCCAACCCGACCCATTTTACTATTACATTATATATATTTATTTTATATTTTATGCATTATATAATTTCTGTCATATAAACAGTACATATATATATAATATTATAACGTAAACTTTAAAAACTATATTAAATTATTTATACTTCAAAACTTAATAAAATAAAATTATTAAATTAATAAAAATTAAATTTTAAAAAAATATATTTTTAAAAAATAAATTATAAAAAAACATAAGATAAGCAAGCTTAAACGGGCTTGAACTGTCTATTCAAAAATATAAATGGACTTGAGTAAAATTCAAGACTCATATTTTAGACTAGATCGAGCTTGGATAAATATATTTAATTTTAATATCATACTCAAATATAACTTAAATCTGATTCGATCCGATCCATATGCAGGTCTATTTCAAAGGCAGCCATAATAATAATTTTATTACTTTAACCATAGTATTTGACGAAGGTTTTTGGATTTACCTCCCTAGAGCTTTTCTCTTGTAAGAATCGCACAAGACTATACAAAGGCAAAAGGCATTCTATGATAGGTATGTCATTTATTACTTGTATTTTCGTCAATTTTACTTCTTTTTTTAATAATGTAAAAAGAAGCGTTGTGATTGGTTATTAAGATATTCACTTGAATTTCACCTAGTGCTCCAACAAGGTGAATAAACTTATTATCTTATCTTCACTAAATATATTTCCATGTAAAATGATGAATTGTAAATGTGAACATTTATTTTTTTTAACTTTCTCTCCACTTATCACTATGATTCAATTTTATGCATTAATTATGTTTACATATTTTCATGTATCATAATTGTATTTAAAAAAATTTTAATTAGCATTTAATGATATTGATTAAGATGATATTTAAAGAAAAAATACAATTAATGAATTACTTTTTCTTGAGTTTAGTTAAAATGCAAAAAAAATTAAAATTAGTAATAAAATAATTCTTAATAAATGTTTATAAGCATTGTTAAGCAAACTGAATGCGTATACTTTAAATAAAAGTCATAATATCGGAATTCCAAACTTCAAACTTTTGGTAACAATATTTATTTTATTTTGATTTTTGCATAACCTTTTGTCCAATCTTCATTGTCAGATTGATAATTACACAAAGAAATAGGTACATTCACTATTCCATTCTAGTTAATTCGACCGAAATAAAATCTGTTTCAGTCAATCGATTAATCAAAAAAATTTTAGTTCGATTATTGAATAAAGAATTTGAAAAAATTCGGTTATTAGTTAAGCAAAATTAACGGAATTAATCAAGATGATATTTTTAGCCTTTGTTAGATGTTTTAAGTATTATATTGTTGAAATTTTTTACTTATTATAGATGTACTTTTTACTTATATTTAACATTTGAATATTTGTTGAATGATTATACCTATTTGAATCATAAAAGAAATTAAAATTTTAAGTTATTAAAATATAGATAATTAAAATTCAGTTAATTCAATTAACCGAAATAATTTTTGGTTTTGTTAATATGATTATCTTATAATTCGGTTCGGTTAACGGTTAAAACAAATAAAAAAATTAACTAATTCGATAAATGATATTTCAGTCAATCGGTTAACCGAATTATCCGATTACAAAGAAACAAGAGTTTCTTTTAGATTTAGCTATAAAATTAGAGTAAGTTTAATTCATTAATTTACAAAGAAAAATAAAAAGGTATGTTGTTAGAGCTTAAAGTCAAGTCCTGACATTCGGATCAAATACCAAATTAAAAAATTTTTTAAAAAAAAAAAAAAGGGGAAAGGAGATTATTGTAGGAGGTCTTGAAATGGAAGCCTCTTTCCTCATTACGAATATGTCTTTTGGACCACCAGCCATTGGCCTCTGACTGGGGATCACGATCATCACTACTGATAACTGGCATAGTGGCATCCAACTTGCACTTTAGTCTAAAATGTTCCATGGCTGCTGCTAACTAAAACCTTCCAACTTATCTAGACAAACGAAAAGGAATTAAACCTTGTCCTTACTATGAACCGAAAATGGAAATTACTGCATGTATAAAGCATAAAATAGGAACACAAACTTGATCTATGGATATGGGGAAAAAATAGTAGTTTTAGCCTTTTAGTATCAAGTTTCTGCCTGCTGCTACTTATTTAAGGATTTTTTGAGTGAATTCTGTGTATAAACCACTGTAAGCTTTATAAACGGATATGTGGGAAAAATCGATAGGATTTCGCCAGAGTAATCCATTTTGATCAGGTTGTCAACTAGTATATCTTCTGCAAACATGAAACTTGGGTTTTGATACTAGCAATTTTCTGGTTCATGATTTTACTGCAAGATGCATAGCCAAAGAAATAAAAGATTCAGAAATCAGAGATTGCTGACCATTTACCTCAAATAGGAATATGACTTGCCAAAAAAAATGCAGCCAGGAAGAATTAATGGTGAACATTATCCACTCTCACCCCAAGAGCTTCAGTTTAAAGCCTCTTTACACAGGCAAATGCCGAAGCCTTTGGGGGAGAGTGAGCAATGGATTCCATTGGAAATATGCACACGACAGTCACTAGCTAGATTACACCAATGAATCAAGACAAGTTTTGTTCACTCTCCGCAAAGACTTTGAGCACTGCTTGGGGGTAGTGTTGAGCATTTGCTGGAAGACTTTGACTGAGAGTGAGCACTAATACCTTGTAAGATTTCAACTCATTTGTTGTTCTTTTGTTTTTGCTGATTAATCTTTAGTTGATTCACCCTGAAGAGCATTTGGCTATAAGAAGACCCCATTTTATAGGACTTGAAAAAGTTATAGCGCATATCAAAATTGTGGAGAAAAACGATTGGTGAGTTGAAGTTTAATCTGACATGGGTTCCCCCCCCATATATTGGCACTCGACATTTTGTGACCAAACCTTAACCTCTTTGCTTCAATGAAAGCTCTCAATGACTTCGAAGTCAATGATCAGAGAAGCTACTGTCGTTGGAAAAAGCTTATGTTAAAAAAGAATTAGTGTTTTAATAGTAAAAGTCATGATTTTAATGGCAAAAATTATTTATTTTATCCATTTAATATTGTTATTATGATGAAAAGTAACTTTTAACTTGAACTACTCTACTAACAGCAATACTAAACATAATTAAAGCATATCAGGATAGAATTTGAAGTTCTTTAGACTTTGTGTTATTTAGGTGCTAACATACCCAATCAGTTTTGAATGCTTTTAGAGTCATGTGAGCATGAAAACCTTAAAAAGAATTACCCAAAAACATGAGAATTGGCTCTAAGAACCTTGATAAAGGCAATTAATCTCTCTTTAAGATAAAAAAGGAATAATTAAAGTAGCTATTTAAGGGCTTGGGCATCTCCTGTCCTTATCCATGCATGAAACATTGTATGTTGAATGTCAACGCTAAGATAATTCCTTCATTTCTATACTTCAAATCTTCCTTACTTTTAATCTCTAAAGCCATTTGCATATCTTGCAAATTCGACAATAGGCTTAACTTTTTCTATTCCCATTGACTGGGCCTCGTCATTAGTCAAGTTGTGGTCTAAAAAAAGAATTTAATTCTTAAGTTTAGAATCAAATTTTACTCAATTCGACTCACTTATTAAAGTTTGAATTTTATTTATTTTTATAAAAATTATTTTTATATTAATGTTTAAATATATTTTATAATTAAATTTATATAAAAATATATTATTTTAATTTAAAATTAATGTGTCGGATCGAATCGACCTAAAATAAAAAAAATTAAAACCTAAGCCCTAACCCAATTGGGCTAAACAAAGTAGGCTACTTAATTTTTACTCATGTCTATTGTTGATGCTTGTCAACACCATGAATACTATTTTTTTTTTTTCAGAAAAAACATTCAACATTTTTTTATATTTTTACACATTTTGAAGTGTATGTTAATTACGTATATTTTTGCAAGAGGTTTTTTTAAATATATATATATATAACATATAAAATACTTTTACCTTTTGTCTATGTTATATTAAAAGATTGACTGAATACAAACTAAATTTAGGTTATAACATAAAATATAATTAATGGTATTTAAGTATTTAACTTTTAAAAAAATTGTCACAAATTTAAAATCGTCATATAAATTTTTTTTAAAAATTATCTGTATATCTTTTATTATTAGATAATTTTTTATTTTCACTCACGTTGTAATATCTAATTACTAATCAAGTTGTGAAAATAGTAGAATAAATGTATTCTTATTTAGATCGAATAATTCATGTATTCATGTTATACTCATATTTTTTTACGTATCATAATTATATTTAAAGTATTTTATATTTATAAAATTTTGATACGTTAATAATCTATATTTTGTGTATCCGTATAATATTTTGTGTTATCTTCATATTGTTTCGTGTATTATGTTTAAAATTATCAGATATAATTTTACTAAAGTATTAAAATTGCAATTTTATATAACGTTGCGACCTAAAATCTATGGACAACACTTGGTAAGTTTTGTCATATTTGGTTGGAAACTACGAAAAATTTGCCCCAGAAATATAAAAACAAAACTTTAAAAAAGAAAAATAGTTAATGAGAAGTCCAATTTGTTGTAGTGGGTATATGTGGCTGTGGGCTACCCTCTGTAGATATTACTCCAAAACAAATGGACTTGGTTAAGAATTACGGCGAAACCCAAATCAAGAGTCGGCCCATTAAAAGCCCAAAAGCTAAATTTTGAGTGGTCAACTTAAGTAGCCCATTAAGCAAATTAATGATTAAATTAAAAGTTTAAAGGTGAGAAGGTTGAGTGGTCAATTTAAGCAAGTTGCTGCGGCTTAGGCCCGGCAAAAAATCGAAATTTGATTCGGATTATAATACTCGATTTGATTTTAATTTAATTTTAATTTAATTTAATTTAATTTTATTCAAATTATAATTAAATATACTTAATTTAGTATGATTTTTTTATAAATTAAAAAATATAATTATTTAAATAGAATTTTAGTTTTATTTTATATAATGTAAAAATAAATATTTTATTTTTAGATTAATGAAAGAACCTTAAAAAACTATGAAAAAAAAATATATTCTTCTAAATTAAAAGAAAAAAACCAATGAATTAAAATTCAATTCAAGTTTATTCCATTGTATAAGATAATTAGCTCCATTTCGATTAATTTTTTAAAAACACGATTAAGGTAATTTGCTCGTAGAACCGCAGCCAACCGCAACTAACTGCCACTCCCGGGCATTGCACGTTGATTCAAATGCATGCCAGCAAAATTCAAAGGACTTGATGAGCTTTCATTTCGGATTGACTCCAAACCTTCCTCTCAGTTGAACTACACAAAGAGATTGGTAGCTTGTTCCAATCGTAAATCTCTTTTTGATTTTTTTTTTCCTTTTTAATTTCTTTCTCTTTAACTCTTCTTTTATCTCCATTATCAAATCAGCCAAGTTTCCTTTCCTCTTGCAAATCAAATTTTCTAATTTAGTATTTGCAATTTATTTTTAAACCAATGCCCGGTCTCGTCTCCGTCAAATCTCCACCCGACGGGCCACCGCTACGGATTACCGTGCCGGAGCCACCATCGCAAAATCCACTGCGAACCCCTAACAGCAAGCCTGCATCTCATTTCCCTTCCCGATCCAAGATATCCCTCGCCCGCAACGCCAAGAAACCTCCACCCGAGTCACCCAACCTGGACGATTCCTCACTCGACAATCCGGACCTTGGTCCTTTTTTACTTAAATTGGCCCGAGACACTATCGCTTCTGGGGAGGGTCCAGCTAAGGCTTTGGATATGCAATTCGATTGGCCAAGTCGTTCGAGAGATGCGCCCTGAAAGATGAGCCCATCTTGGATCTGGCGATGAGTTTGCACGTGCTGGCGGCGATCTATTGCAGCTTGGGGAGGTTCGATGAGGCGGTTCCGGTGCTGGAGCGGGCAATTCAAGTACCCAATGAGGAACGGGGTCCCGATCACGCGTTGGCTGCCTTTTCGAGCCATATGCAGCTGGGAGACACGTATTCGATGCTGGGTCAAGTCGAGAAGTCGATTGGGTGCTATGAAGAAGGGCTAAAGATTCAGGTCCAGGCTTTTGGTGAAACAGATGTAGAGTTTGCGAGACTTGCAGGTTATCTTACTCTCTTTCTAAATGATTTATTGTTAAGATCAAGTACTAAGATTTGAGTTTTTTTGAGTGTTCGCGTTAAATCAAGAAAGGCGTGGATTTTTACTCTACCGGGAGGAAAGAAAGAACGGAGCATGGGAGAGAAAAGAGACGAGGTTATTTGGTAACTTTGGTTGACTGCAAAAACCCAGCTCCTCTTTATTGAGATTCAAACTTCAAAGTATTATTATAGGGAAGAAAACTCTAGAAATTTCTGCAATAGATTTGTTCTGTTACCAGGTCTTCCCCAGATTTTTATTTTCTATTTTATTTTTGCATAAAAATGTATGAGTTTTTGTTATGTTATCAATAGTATGTTCATGATTAATGGAAATGGCAGGTACTTGGCTGAGGCTCAGGTTCAAGCAATGCAATTTGATAAAGCAGAAGAATTGTGCAAGAAAACTCTTGGAATTCATCGTGCACACAGTGAAGCAGCATCACACGAAGAGGCAGCTGACCGCCGCTTGATGGCACTCATATTTGAGGCAAGGGGGATTATGAAGCAGCCCTTGCGCACCTTGTCCTAGCCAGCATGGCAATGATTGCTAACGGACAGGACAATGAAGTTGCTGCTATTGATGTCAGCATTGGCAATATTTACATGTCTTTATGTCGCTTTGACGAGGCTGTCTTCTCCTACCAGAAAGCACTGACAGTTCTCAAATCATCAAAGGGCAACAACCACCCTTCAGTTGCTTCTGTCTTTGTACGTCTTGCTGACCTATACCACAGGACAGGAAAGCTCCGAGAATCAAAGTCCTATTGTGAAAATGCCCTCAGAATCTCTGCAAAACCTGTGCCTGGAACCACAGCAGAAGAGATAGCCGGTGAATTAACAGAAATTTCGGCCATATACGAATCTGTAGATGAGCCTGAAGAGGCATTGCAGCTTTTGCAGAAGGCAATGAAGTTGTTGGAAGATAAACCTCGACAGCTAATCACAATTGCAGGAATTGAAGCACGGATGGGGGTGATGTTTTACATTCTTGGGAGGTATGAAGAGGCAAGGAACTCTTTTGAATGTGCAATTGCAAAGCTTAGAGCAAGCGGGAAAAGGAAGTCAGCCTTCTTTGGGATTGTTTTGAACCAGGTGGGATTAACTTGTGTCCAATTGTTCAAGATAGATGAAGCTGCTGAGTAGTTTGAAGAAGCAAGAGTCATACTTGAGCAGGAATGTGGCCCATCTCATCAAGATACTCTAGGAGTATATAGCAATCTTGCCGCAACTTATGATGCTGTGGGAAGGTAACTAATATTTTAAACTGCTCTTCATCAAATTCTATTCAACCTGGCTTATGATTGATATAGTGGGAGATCATTAGTATTACTTACAGGATTGCAGGCTCGCATATCAGAGAAAACAGAAAATAAACTTAGGAGGAATGAACTATATGTTTACTGAAGTACTTTTCACTTTCAGCTTCTTAATTATTTTCCATGTAATATATATATATATATATGTTTATATCTATTTAATTATTCATTTTTGTTTTTATGTTATTCTTAAGGATTTGGTAAGTTGAACTTTGCAGTTTAGCTTGATGGAGTTTCTAAGCAATATTCATATTGGCATTTGGTACTCTTTGAACCTCTTACTATTACTTTTAAGGCTTTTTCTTATCAACATCCTTTTAGATTTTGAAGTTTGGAAATTTTGCATTCCTTAATGAGTGCACATCTTTATTTTTAAATGTCTTTAACTTTTAGTTTTAAAACTTTTAAGAGGAATGGTGAAACCATGATAATGTATAAGCCGTTTGAAGTTGTCAGAAGATGGACACGGTTGAAGAATCTGGCAGCAATTGAGAACAAGGTTTAAAGGTTCTCATTTTTGCACCTGTCATCTTCTTTGGCTTATTAATTGTAAAATTTGCTTGTGGTTATTTGTTTGTATTTCGAAGGATAGAGGAAATGGATGAAGCATTTAACAACAGTTTGGAGCAGGGCCTTTTGTCAGAGGTTCTGTTTATCTTCATTTGTGTTCTCTTCTCAAAAAAAAAAAAAAAATTACATTTACGCAAAAATCACTGGTATACCTGGTATGGGTCATTTTGTTTTCTTATTTACGTTTAGCTTCTTCATTCTTTTCCTTATTTGCTGGCTACACTAATGCTGAAGTCTACCTTTCCTGCTACGGGTCATTTGAATTTTTTTTTTAGTACATTTCTTTTTGTCTTTAATTTTCAGTATTAAAATTCTTAAGTGATATGGTTTTGAGCATGATGATATAGGAGTTGGAAGCTATTGGAAGGATGAAGAATCTACGGAAGCAGTTTGAAACGAGTGTTAAAGTTTCTCGTTTTTGCACTTGTCATAAGTTTTGAATTTGATCAGTTGCCCCGGAAAAAAAAAATCATCTTTGATCAGTTATTATTGTAAATGCTGATTGTGGTTATTAGTTTGGTTTAAAGTTCATCTTGTGCGCGTCTATCCTTTATTTAATTTTCTTTTACAGGATAGAGTGGGAGAGTGTAGGACTTTTGTACCATATGTGTGATTATTATATAGGAGAATTAACAAAGCAAGAACAATCCAACTCATCCAGAGCTAGAGGTTATCATTAATTCATGTAAGGTACTATTACCTGCAAACACAAACATCAAGATATGGCTAATCTTTATTTTCTAGTTTCCTCCAAAGCAATTTTATTTTATATATCGTCTGGCTTTTATCATGCCAACATCTCCACTATGTTTATGTATAGATTTCATTATATTGCTTTGCTTATCCAGACCTGCATGCCATGCCAAGATTAAAATCATTAGTTTATGTCTGAAAGAAAAAAGAAAATGAGATCAGCTGATGAACAATGAAGGTGAATATTTGGGTTTTCATATTCGAGGAAAATAACCCCATTATTACCTTCCTAAAGCCGTAATCTTCGTCCTCGTTGTCACTCTCAGAGTCACTGGAGCTGTTGTTAACCGAATTCCCATCCTTCATCTTCCTTGGCATACCCTTAACCAAGTGGTCGTTGCCACCATGGTATCCAGGGACTCCGCCATAATACTGAGACTCGTTGGAAAAGTGCGTTTCGCTATACTCACAAGTTTCGGCTTCAGTCAATTCAAAGCCCATGTTTTTGCCAGGACCGTAAGCTTGAGTCCTGATGAACCCTTTTTCATGGCCGGAGTGTTTGCCGCGATGGTGCGGTTGGCTACGCCCCGTTCCATTTTTGGCGTACTCCCAACAGTCGTTGGCCTCATCATAGCTATAAGCTTCAGTTACTTCATAGTTCCTGTGATTACTGAAACCGTGGCCCATTCTGCCACTGTTGTTCGGGCATCTAGGCGCTGGGTTTGGGACCCCATAGCCATAACCAGGGCCTTCAAGTTTCCCGGGGCTAGTGTTGTTGATAAACCCATACGATTGCATATGCGCAGTTCCGTTATTTAAGTGGCTGCCGAAGCCATTCCCACGACCATGAACTTTGGGTTTGGGCATTCCATTTCCATTCTGGGACTGGTAGCTGTCGTAAGATTGACCATAATCATCCCAGCTTTCAGCCATTCCATAAGCTTTCTGAGATTTGCTCATTCCGTGGGTGGGATTGTGACCATACTCATCCCAGGTTTCAGCCATTCCATAAGCTTTCTGAGGTTTGCTCATTCCATGGGTGGGATTGTGGAATTGGCTATAACGTTCACTTTCGCTGTAAGCCATTGCATAGCCATTCTGGGGTCCTTGGTATTTGTTATCCTTCTTGAATCCCCAATTACCCATTGAGCTGCCACCATGATATCCTTGACTCAAGCCCTTCTCAGTGCTTTTGTGGCATTGCAATGAGGCCATAACTTCTAATTCTCGAGAATTCTCAAAGACTCTTAATCTGTTAGTGCTTGATGATTAACTTCGGTGGAGAATATATATATAGAGGCATGGCGAATTGGATTCCCTTTAGTGCCAATATAAAGTTAACCAGAAAGTATGGTCTAAAATGGAAAAAAAAAAAATTCCTCCTTTGATTGCAATCAAACGCCGAATAAATTCTACATATATCTTTTTACTTGATAATTAGCATCGTTCAAGTGGAATAATCTTATTTCAATTTACTGACATTTGTTCTTGAGCAGCATATGTATTGATGGCACCCATGCATTTTTCTCTGAAAATAAAGAATCTCTTTGTCAAGTAGATGAATCGAGAAAGAGACAGAAATGGAGCCACCGACCTGATTCAGCTTTTTATGGTTATTTGCTTTGATAAGGTATGAACCTCCAAGTTTATGAACATATTCCTGTATTTTTTGCCCTTCTCGTCGATTGTTCAGTGGAAGAATAGTCATCAACTACAAAAGGTCTATTTCTTTTTCTACACTTTTTATTCTCTGGCAATGAAATAAAAAAGATGCTTTAACTTTTCAGGCCATCTTTTCCGCCAATTTATTATTGCAATGTGACTTGTGTCATATCATGTTTGTGAAATGTATTGGTTAGTAACATTATGGCAACGAAATGGAACAATAACTAAATGAGATTTCAAGACCAAGTAGTCTATTTATCGAAAGAAACATTAATTTAAATTTATAATTTAACTCAATTAATTAATTTTATCATAAATTTAAAATTTGAATCTCAAGATTTTTAATTTTTTTTATCTCCGAGTCTCATTTGTAATAAAAAAAGATTTGACTTTATTATTGGACGTCTTCATTTAAGAAATTGTTCCCTGTTTCATATGCTATCCGTGCTTTATATCTCTCGTGAAATTGAAACCAATGGATGGTGATAAAAGTTTATTTAGTTATGAAGATTTGCATGAACTATATAGTACATGTTGAGAATATTTCATCTTGAATTCAATCTCAATTGTTTGTACTTTTGATGAAATTCTGCAGTCTTCATCGTATACTTCAGCTAGTGCATTTTGAAGCCATTTGCTTTTCTTTACGCTTCAATCGAAGTTGTTACCTGAATAACTTGGATTTCATATTGTATATCTTCATCATGGGTGAACATCTATAGTTAGAACTTTGTATAGCAGTCATAGACGCTGTTTTATTTTCATGAATTCAAGATAGATTGATTTTGGATTTGGTAGTTTGATCAAGAACGGTGATTGCTATAATAAGATTTGATGCAGAAGCTGAATTGCAAATACTATAATTAATAAATGCACAGACGAATCTAGGGAGGGCGGACGGGATCAAGTTCATCCGAAAAATTTTAATAAAGTATAATTTTATTTTGACCCCATTAATTTAGAATTTGGTCTATTAGCATGGTTTACTATTTTGATTATTTTCATTGAGTATTTGCTTTCATCCTATATAATTTTATTTATAGGTAATTAACAAATGATTTTTGTATTATACTATTTTTTTTAATTAAATAACTAGATAAAATTTTAACTCACGTAGGTATTTATATTATCATTCCATCAAGTAAATTAGTACTCGACAGTAATGCCGTTAAATAATGTTAACATGACATTTAACAACCAATCAAATTGTGACAGGTGGCATTTTGGTCATGTGCATGATCTCATTAGATGTTAAATGTTACATCAATATCTATTTGATGGTATTAGTGGGAAATACATTTTTGTTCGATGGAATCATTATAAATACGAATTTAAGTTATAATTTTTTTTCAAATACGTATAGCACAAGGACCATTTGTATAATTATTTTTTAATGTATCTCAAGTTTTTGAGAATTAAAAAAGAGACTACCAAAATTAAAATTAAAATTTTAAATTTATTAAATAATATATTTTAAAATAATTATACGAACTAAATAAATAAAATTTTAAATTTATTATAAGCTTTAAAATACCATAAGAGTACGCCGGGACTCGGTGAGGATGTTGTTCTTTTACTATTTCCGTAAAGTTGGTTACATCATCAAAGGCGTAGCTTTTGGTTATAAGAAAGATAGCCCAAATTATTAGACAGTCCCGAATGATAGCCTACATTGTTAAAGAAATTCGGTGCTACTGAATAATTTTACGGCAGCCATTCTCCCTTGCAGTTTGATGGCTTTCAAATCATGTTCCGTTGGCTTCTTTTTATGTACTTTTTTGCTTCAATTTTCATCTATCAATCCAAAATTTTCGGAGTGAAGAGAGAAGGTTTTTCTTGCACTGGTTTTCTTTATCTCCAAAGAGAGATATATATATATATATATATATATATTTTTTTTTTTTTTATTATTACTACTATACGTTAATAATAGAAATTCACGGTTTCATATAGGTTTTTTCCCATAGTGAAGTAGCATTTCTTCGCTGTAGTATCTATAGCTATATTTATTATAAAATATTTAATTTAATTGATGTTATGAGTTAAATGTTATCGATTCAATTGATAAATTTATAAAAATAATTAAATAAAATTATTATAAATATATATTTAAAGGTATATTTATTTTCTTACTATATAAAAAAATCACCCGTCCAAATAAATTATTCATCATTTTTCAAAAAATTATTTTCTTTCTTAACAATTTTCTTTTCAAATCATCATTTTTAATTTTTTACCAATCCTCTCTGTTCTTTAATTATTTTTTAAAATTTATAAATAATTTATTTAAATTTAAACTTTTCATCTCATGTTTTTATAATTTATATATATATAAAATATATAAATATATATATTTCCAGCAACTTCAATTACTAAAAAAATTGTTTCAAATAATTTGACCTCTTCAAAACCAATAAGCTAACTGTGTGACAATATAGGTCATACGATTTGGACATATAGATCATTCAAGCCTCTGTCTAAAGAGTACCTTATATAGTAGGTCGTAATTGTAGACTTAGAAGCGAAAAAACAAACATTTTTATTTATTGTCATTATTAAAAAAAACAAAGAAGGCAGTCTTCTAAACAAGGCTGAGGGTGGCTAAGAGTTGGTCAAAGGAAATATATATATATATATACATAAAAAATGTATGGATAAAATTAAAGGATGTGAGGTTGGATTTGGAATTTGATTGGTCAAAAATATACATATCTGAACCAGAACGTGGTCAAGGCTCTGGGCTTTGGGCTTTGGACAATGCGTAATTTGGTTGTTGGGGGGGGGGGGGTTCTAGAACTCAACTAGTACATTTTGTCTTTAGTTTTATTTTTATTTTTATTTTTTATCCCAACATTTCGGACCACTTTCCAACTTTATATCATTATCTTCCACAAAAAAAAAAAACGCGTTTTAATTATTAGGGCCACACTAATATTTTCTACAATTCAAACTGGAGGATTATATTTTATATAATAATACAAACGTATCATTGCATATTTAATATTGTTCATAATCAAGTTTTTTTTTTAATTTTAAAAGTAAAATTATAAACTTTTTACAAATATTTTTTATTTTTTAAATGTATTATAAAAAATATGTTAATTTATTAATTTTATTTTCATAACTTAAAATTTTCACTCTACATGTATATCGTCATGAGATATAAATTTAAAAAATCTTAAATACAAATATGATATACCTTTCATTTTTAAATATTAGTATTAAAAATTTTAAATGTAAATACGGTGTACCTTCTGCTTTTAAATACCTTTTGCTTTTAAATATTAGTACTAGACATTTCAAACCCTAAACTACAGCTTTTAAGTGTCCCATTTTATTTTTCTTTACTCAAATGATGAGAAGGATATTAATTATTAATATTAATGCTAATATTCGTATATTTAGTTTGTTAATTGATGCATAATTTTTTTTATTTCAAAAATAGGGTTTGAATCTTTTAAATAAAGGTAAAATATATAAAATTATAACATACACACTCTTTTGCCCCTTAATTTCTGGCTGTCTTTGGACATCAAGCATAGATTTCAAATGAAAACCTATAAATCTGTGATTTTGTACTACTACTACTGCAACGTATCTCACCAAAGTTAACTACACATGTAACATTTGCTGTATTTGCCGTTAAATGGTTTAATTGCACTTTGTTTAAGACAAAGATAAATAGTCACACATATCATTGAGTAATTCTATAGTAAATTTATTTATGGGTAGAGTTGTATTTTATTTATCCATACTTAAATTGGATCAAGTTTGGCTCGGTCTTATAATCCATTTTATTATTTAAATAATATTAAAATATTAAAAAAATATTTTTTATAAATATTTATAAATTTAAATAAAATTTTTATTATCAAATAGTAATTCAAATCGTGCTGAATTACTAAATTTGTTGTTCAAAACCTGGGATAGTCCAACTATTGGTAAGTCTACCCTGAGCTAAAGTATGGTAGTGATTTATTTCAATTTTTATTAATTTGAATTGAACTTCTTCCCCATACCTGCAAATCAAAGAGAAAATGTAAAGATTATCATTAAAGCAGTCCAAGCAAGACTTACTATATTTACGTGCATTATGTCTTATATCTCTATGAATACGAAATAAAGATGAAAGGATTTTTCTGTTATTGTTCACTATTAATACCAAAAGTACCGATGTAGAGTAAAAAAAAAAAAATTTTAATGTACTACCGTCGATGAAACACTTCAATAAATTCGTTTATAACAAGTTCTTAGAGATAAAAATCTTTTATTATTTTTCCAAATCCAATAAATAATAAATTTAAAATTTAAAAAAGGTCAAAATTAAAATAATTTGATCGTGAAAAATTAAAAACTATGACAATTTTTGGGAATATGAGTAAACAAAATACATATTTGCAATAAAAAATTATTTAAAAATTACATAAATCAAACCACCATCCTGACGCAATTAGGCTCATGATCTTGCAGCAAATAGTCGTTCATTTCCCAAGTCTAATATAAAGAGAATTTTTTCTTACTCATGATTCGCAAAACGACATCAATCGAACCACAATAATTTTTGAACATTTTCATGTTTTGATTTTGTTACTTTAAAGTTATCATATTATGAAATTCCCTTTTTTTCGTGCATTAAAATTATCAAATTTTCTATCCATTATTATATTTAATATAAAATATTATAATAAATAATAAAATGTTGCTAACAAATGCTTTTATTAATATAATAGTTAATATACTATTTATAATAAATAATAAAATTTTGCTAACAAATGTTTTTATTAAGATATTAGTTAATATACTATTTATAATAATTATTTTGCATTAAATAAAATAATCGATACCTTTATTCATATTTTTTGATGTATCCGATAAAAATATTATTATATATAATAAATAATCTGATAAATATCCTAAAAAGGTTCACCAATAAAATTATAAAATTATATGTTAATTAAGTATTTTGTGAACAACTTAGACTCGTATTCATCCAAAATCGCAGGCAAGCCTACTGTAAAGTGAACGAGCCTAAGGGGTATTAGAAATCTAATGAACAAATAAACACAACTTCATTAAGGATAGACCAACTTATCATCTTATAATTCTTCAAGTATATGCAACCATAGAGTTAATTATAACCCTCACAATATTTTTTTATTTCTTGAAATTTACGTTTGATTACTTCCTTAATTATACTAAATTTGGTAAAAATAATATTAGATTTGAAGCCATAATTTTTTTTTTTTTTAAATTTTCAATCAAGACGAAGCAAATAAGCAAAACTCATGTTTTCAAGTCCAAAAGATTTGTGCACGAGGAGGAGCTACAGAGTTTCTAAATTTAAGAAGATAACATAACACAACAAATATTACTTACAGTATAATTAATTAATTAATTAAAATTTTAAATTAGATAAAATTTACGAATATTTTACGTAAAATTTATATTTATAAATAATAAACTTTTATATAATTTAATATTATGATTAAATAATAATATGATTATAATTAAAATAATTGTAAATGAAATGTTGAGGTTTAAGAAAGCCATCATTAATTTACTTGACTTCGCAAGTTTCACGTTGAAGACCCAACAGACAAAAAATGTAGTGTCTCCTGCTTTAAATTGATGACGATGTTCCAGTTTTATTGGATGTCTCTGAGTCACAGGGGACACTACCAATCCCATTCGTCGTGCCCACGCAGCATGAATCATCATGGGCTTTTTGATCGCACGAAAAGCCATAGTTTGCTCGCTTTTGAGTGTTGTTAAACATTTTTTTTTATTAAAAAAAAAATGAAGAAGAAACATCGTCTTAATGCAGGAGGGTTGTTAAGTATAGGATGAGAATTCAAGCAGTGGCCTCTGGAGTTTGTTGAAATAGGGTTGGTTGATGCGTTGAGGGCTCTTTGATGAAGATATTTGTTGAAATTCCATTGAACACTTCCCGTTATAAAATAAAAAGAATTGTGCAGTTTCCAAATTAGCCAACAATATAAATTTATAATTTAATTCAATTAATTTATGCGATCACTTTTAATTATTAATATATAATAAATTTATAATTTAAATTTTAATAAATATAATTTTTTTTTAATTATCAAACTTTCACTTATAAAAGAAAAAATCAATACCATACATTGTGTTGAATTTGCTTGATCACGGAAACAGCACAATCCAACTAAAAAATTTGGACCGAATTCGGGTCAGGATGCCTCAACGATGGCTAGACAATTGCAGTGCATGTTCTCGACAGTTAAGATTCAATATTTTTTTAAAGAAAAAAAAAAAAGAATGACATCCCATCCATTGGGAAAAAAAAAAAACTACAAATATTGAAGGCACGTGAAGAGTCTAACAGGGAGGAAGGGATAATAACTTAATAAGCAGATGGGCAAGTGGGGGGTGAAAGTGGCATCTTAAGTACACGTAAGCTCTATTTTCCCCCACATGGAAAGGTGCTAGGTGCAGAGCAATAACGCGGAAGATGGTTTGAAATTTCTTGGTCCAACTCTTCTATTCAGCTTCAAATCTGACTAAATTATAATTTTCTATTCCTAACCTCAATCTCTCAGGTCATAAAAAGACAAAATGAGGGACAAAAAGGTCCATTTTAGGAGTAAATTTGAAGGGAGAATTGGTCAGAATTTGAAGTTGTGGACCTCTCCTCACTCTCCACTCTTACTACTAAATTCTAATTTTATCATATGACCAAAGACTGGCCTAGGCTGAAAAACTCGGTTTCTTTCGGTCAAACTTCAAATTCAACATTCCCACCGCCTTTTTTTCTTTTTTTCCAATCTAAACTCCAAAGCAGTTCCTTTAAAAGCCTAGACTTTCAATTTGTTTTTCAAAATCGAAGGCTTTCACTCTCCTACTCTCCCTCCCTTTGCTTAAGCTCAGCAAAAACAAGTTCCAAGTTCCAACAGTTTTAACTTTCGGTTACACAAGCAACTTTCATTCAGGCCAAGTTCCATGGTTGTTGCTTCTCGCTCTTCAACATTTTGGTTATTTCAATCCCTTCGGCTGCTTCTGCTCGTGTTTCTTAGGGGAAAGCTTTTGCTTCTTGATAGCCAAATTTGCCCAGTCCAGTGTTTTCAGAATTGGTAGTATTAATTATTATGAATTAGTACTTCCAAGTTTCAAACAAGGAATCCTTCCCTGTTTCCTGTAATATCTTATTGTGAGAACTGTTAAAAAAAGAAAGAAGAAACAAAATGGTGCAGGGGACATTGGTCAGTGAGCTGATTCAAGGGCTGGAGTTAGCAAAACAGTTGAGGTTGCATTTGGGTACAGCATCGTCTGTCGAATCCAGGGACTTACTAGTGCAGAAGATTTTGTCTTCCTATGAAAAAGCTCTTCTGATTTTGGAATTCAGTGGGCCTATGGGACAGCCTCAGCAACAGAATGCCGGAGTAACATCTTGTGTGCCAGGGTCTCTTCTTCCAACCATCAACGGCAGCCCCCGGAGTGATGATTTAGAAAAGGATAACCAGGATACCAGAGATGTCTCAAAGAAGAGGTGAATTTTTGAAGCTACAAGTTATAATATCTTGCACGTTGTTGCAAATTTATGCAAGTTTAATTTGATGCTAATGATTCCTGGAACATGTTTTTGGAATTGGGTTTTGCAGGAAGATGTTGCCTAGATGGACGGACCAGGTGAGAGTTGGTTCTGAAAACCTGCTTGAGGGACCTCATGATGATGGGTACAATTGGAGGAAATATGGGCAAAAAGATATCCTTGGAGCCAAATATCCTAGGTGATAAGTCTTTTCCCTTACCTCGTTTCAAATATCCTTTTCTTTTTTCTCTTGAAAAATCATCTACTCAGCTAATCATTTACCAACTATTAAGCATATAAAAAGCTAGAAGACCCTTTTCTTTTTCTTTCGAATATCTTGGACTTTTATTTTAGTTAAAACCCTGCTGATAGATTGTTTACTTTTGTAGGAGCTATTACAGATGCACCTATCGGAACACCCAGAACTGCTGGGCCACAAAGCAAGTCCAGAGATCAGATGAAGATCCCACCATCTTTGAGGTCACTTACAGAGGAACTCACACATGTGCGCATGGCAATCAGGCAGTCCCACCACCAGCATCACCAGAAAAACAACATAAATCAAACACAAATGACTTTAATAATAACAATAACCAACCATTGCAATCACAAGATATCCTTTTAGGCCTTCGAAAAGGCCTAAGGGTCGATACCGAGGGCTTAGACAATAAAGAGATGGCACCTTCCTTCTCTTTTCCTTCGACATCATTCGGGTGCATAAAGAGCGAAAATCATAGCTTTTCACCTTCAGGAGTACTTGATTACAACAATATTTTCGGCAGCTTTTCTTCGCCTTTCATGTCTCCAGCTACACCTGAATTAAACTACTTTTTGGTTTCCGATTCCCGGATGAACAACTTCGGAGGGGTTCTTGATACACAACAATCTGAATCTGATCTCACGGGGTTGATTTCAGCCAACACTTCAGCCACCAATTCCCCAATTATGGACTTGGATTTCTCACTTGATCAAGTAGAGTTGGATCCAAATTTCCCATTTGACACCCCGGGGCTTTTCTCCTAAATTATTTTTTTCACAATCGAATAAGAGCAATGGTAGATGTAGAATTTCAGGTTCCACTGCCCAGGGTAGCTGGTCGCATCCGTTCACGGTGAGCTTTACGTTTCGCCAGGAGCTATTGTAGAATAACATGAGTCTGTTTCAATTTAATGTTGGTTGTAAGAAATTTCCTCAAGATAACAAGTTTTGACTTATGTTCTAAGCGTGGAATATAGAAACCTTCTAGCAAAACGCATAAATAATGCAAGGGCCCTTATAACACTTACTGCAACTTCATTGCAATTTGCAAATGAGTATTAAGCGATGGCCATTTAAAATCCAACTAAGATGTCCATAACATCATATTGTGTGAAAGTTTACAAATCCCGGATTTCAGAAGAAAAAAATCTGTATATACAGGAGGAACAAGAATCTACATTCCACTGATCCCTTTAATAGATACAACATTGCTTGTCTTGATGCTTAACCGATGGAATGCACGAACAAATTAAACCCAGTAGTGGTGCCTATAAGGGATATATATAAAATACTTCAGAAAATATCAGGCATTAGAAGTCGTGAAGCATGAACACTGCGATACAAGAGGCAATATCCAACAGAATTGAGAAAAGCTCATAGTACTCTCCTAACAATGGAATGGCAAGAATATCAACTTACATGAATATCACTTGGTTCATCTATATGTAAGGTTTCTTCTGTTTTTTCACGTCCAGAACAGAGCTCGATGTGCTTTCTTTTGCATCCTCGGTCTTCCTAAGAGCTTGTCTCAACCCCAGGACAATGAATAAGTTGGTTAAAGTGAGAAGTGATTCAGCCCCTCCATGTAACCAATCCACATTAGACAGGGAAGTACCATATTTCACCTTTGCTGCCTCAACCCCACATTGACGGAGTCACAATTTGGTATCGATATGCAGAAATCAATAAGTGTTAAATCAATTCTTGCTCATTATTGGGAACTTACCATATATGCCAGCTGGGACTGCTCGGTAGACAGGAAGTCAGTGAAAGACCAATATAAAGGAAATTAGTACCGTTGAAACAAAGCCACTGATAGCAAAATCAAATTGCAGGAAAAAACCATGCAGAGTAAGGACATTTGTATAACACTAAATTGAACAAAGCCGCATTTTGTTTGTTCTACACCGTATCTGACAGAATCGTGTACTTCATGCTGCCCATCTCTACTGATCAAATAAACAATGAACTGGAAAATAGTGCCATAGAAAATAGGAAAGAAGTGAACATGCTTAATTAGGCCGGTTATCAAAAGACGAAAACGAGTACTCCAGAAAAATGAAGCAAAAAACAAGAAAGACTTGCAGCTAAAACAGGTAAATCTATCTGAAGTGATACACCAATAATCAGCGCTGATAAAACAAATCTCAGCCTCGCAACTGACAACTGAGATGAAATCATATTGTAGAATATAGAGATGATTTAGAAACGAGCCACCCACCTGTCCCTGGTTCGAAATGATCAAAAACAGATGCCAAATTTTCTACAAGTCTAACAGAAATTTTATAGCTTGTAGATGCCCCCATTATCACAATATTCATCTCTGCCCAACACTATGAGAAGCCATCAATTCATAGTCCCAAGATGTACATATAATTATCCAAAGGAAAAAACAAGCAGCATAGAATATGAGAACGCTAGCAACTAAATTCGAATATCTAACATTTCAATTAGGTTGTGTTTGGAAACTTGGATTTCGAAAGAATGTTACATTTATGATTATTTGGACTTCGAAAGAATGTAACATTTGGATTTTAAAAATAGCGTAAGTTGCATGATAAAACACATATAAATGTAACATTTATGATTATTTTTCAAATTCATGGATTTGTTATATGCCTATTTAGTAGTGAATTTGAAATTCCTATAGATATTGTAAATTTAAAATTCATGGTTTTATACCTTTCAAATATAAAATATTATTAAAACTTAACTAATTTTATACATAATGTATGGATTTCATTCTCACAACTTACATAGTAAATGAAATCCAAAACCAAATTTTCAAATTCATGTTCCCAAACATAGCATTAGACAATTTAATAAAACAAGAAGGTGATATATGCTAAAATGATGGTCTCTCAATAATAGTGCGTTTTATCAACAAAAGTGAATTTCTTGAAATATTATCAATAAAAAGGTAACTAATAATCTATTCACTTCGCCAAAATCCTTACTCATATGTGTAAGTACATTCAACTTGTTGCCCAAATTAATTTCTTTATTTCAATCCCCTATACCTAGTCCCAATTCAACATTTCACTTTGTTTCTGAAACTTATAACATATGTCAGAGCATAAAGCAACCTCAGAATATAAATTAGTAAAATAAAAAGATTTGCGAAAGAAATAAGTATATCCTAGAAAACTCACTGGTGGCACCCACAAAGGCAAGCAAGAAGTAGAAGCCAAAAAGGGTAAGCTTCGGAGCAGACTTGGACTTGGTGATGAAGTACAAGAACCCAATGTAAGGAAACAGAGAAACTGCAAAAAGTTGAGAAGCAATGCTTTGTGAGTCAATGTTTGGTGCCCATGGATCCACCGGCAACAACCACCCACGCACAATCCCTCCTTTCCTTTTAACAAGCTTTCCATCCTCGTAACTCCCGAAACCTCGGCCTGTTTTACTTGGAATTGCCGCTTGATGATTGCGCGAGAAGGAAAAAGAACCTGGAAATGTTACAGGGACAAGACAATTGGGTAGTTTAGACAAAGATTGTGCACAACTGAGATTCATCATCGTGCCCACACTACAGCTTCGATTCAGCAGCCTTCTTGCTTTGGAGTTTGGATTTTCCTCGTGCAGATTATATCTGACTTACGGTACTGTGGATTACAGAAATTTGATATGTTGGGTTTGGGCTTCTAATGCAACAATCTGCCATGTTTTTGTAAGCTGGGCAAATTCTAGAGGGCCTGCCCTGTATATAGCCCAAACTAAGAATCTGTGTTTTATTATACGGTCCAATATTGGTTTTTTTCCTGAAGATATACAGTTTATACATTCAAATATCTTTCTTTTTCATCCGAAATCTTATGACATTTCGTCATGAGCTTATCTATTATTTTGTCTATCTCACTTAATGTGGAGTTATGGTTTATCTACCTTGCTAGAGTGCTTGACATGATACCCAATAATCAAAATTTGGGTTTATTACCATTTATCACAAGAGCATTCATCTCTTCTTAAAATATATTTAATAGTACGTGTAGTAAATCTATTTATATATTCAAAAATTTTTTTTTTATCCAAGATAAAATTAATACACTTTATTTACTTCTTTTTAAAATGCTTGGTATGGCACGTTTGGTAATAATCAAGGCAAATAAAAAATTAAAAAATTAAGTGTGAGCTTCTTAAAAAAATATTGAGCTCAAGTATAAATTCGACAAGTCTAAAAAATAATAATGCGTGATTTGCATTTTTCACCCAATTAACTTCAGAAGAATAATCAAGTTACTTTGTATCAATAATTATTAGTATAATGAAATTAAGTACAAGTTTGAGATTTAATATTTATTAATTATTTTATAGGTAAAAACATTCAATTTAGGTCAATTTATAACTTGAAACTCGAATAATGCTCTTTTTTTTTTTAATGTTTAACAGAAGCTGGAGATGAGATAAAGCGGTCAAGTATAATATATTTTAGTAGGGCTTAGCTAGTGCTTGAATAGATTTGGCGAGCTCTTACCTCTATCGAAGACAAAGTTTACAAAAGTGCATTAAGATTTAGGGATTTACTAGCAAAACGACAGGAATAACACGGTGCAAGCTTGCACCGGGCATCCAAATAAGACATTATGATCTATAAACACCGTTTACCAACCTTAAATATAAAATAAATATTAAATTTGAATTTGATGTATTGATAATATATAAATAATTTATATAATTACATCGTATCAATTTATCAAAGGTTTTAAAAAATAAATAAAAATTATTTTAATTTTAACAAATGAATTTATATACTATCAATATATCAAATATAAATTCAAAAATACTGTCATTTTTTTATTATTTTGATTTGTTAAACATTTTAAGAATTGTTTTTATTCTTTTTCTTACGGAACAAAAATATGCGAGCATGATAGGTGGTGACAGTTAATTTTATCCTTTTAAATTTAAATAGTTTTATACCGGATCTTCAATTTTGGTATTAAAATTAGCTTACCTTAGCTTAGCTGCTGTCTTATGTTGTCGGATTGAGCAGTTGGTACTGTCAACTAATCGTCCCTTGAAGGATAATCTAATTTGATGCCTGCCTGCCTGTCGCATTTATATATATACACACACACACACTCGCACATATATATGTATTTATATGGGAGGGGCCAGCTAATGTATGCACATATATATATATATATATATATATATATATATATACACACACACATATAATGAATACTGTCAAAAACTTTTCTTCTTAATATTTTGTAAGTCCAACTTAAAGAATCAAACCAATGGCATGTTTAAAAAATTCTAATTTTTTCATCGCTAACACAACCATGCAGGCGACCAATTAAAGTATCAAAACCAAAACATGTTAAGGGTCAAAATATCAAAAAAATTGATGTTGTGTTACTAATAAAAGAAGTTGTTTTTGGAAAAAAAATCCTCTATTATTCATATTTAACTAATTTTTCAATTTTATTTTAAAAATAATATATTTTTAAATTATTAATTAAAGAAAATTTACTTTAATAGGAAATAAATAAAAAATTGTAAGTATTTTAATTTATTAAAAAATAAATTAAAAATAAAACAAATAATTTAATAAATTTTTAATAATATATATGTAGTTTACTATTGTATTTTTTTTAGTTGATATGTTTATATATATATATAATATTGATATTTATATTAAATTTAATTTTTTATTTTTATCTTGGAAAAGGCATTACACAGCCATAACCCGCTCATTGATTAAAGAGGCAAGCTAGTACCGACTACCAAGCAATTAGTACCAATATTACATTGCTAGCTTGTTACGAGCTTTGGCTTCATTTTCCATACTCTTTAACTCTAAATACTAGTAAAGTTTTTTTCCCCATGAACGCCAAAATTTAAGTAATGATTTTGTTAAGTATTCAATCTAAAATTAATTCATAAAAAATTGTAAAACTTAATATATAAAAATTATGTATAAAAATTTGCATGTTAATATATAAAATTACTTGCTCTTCTGATATTTGGTTTTGCGAATAATTTTCTCGAAAATACATTGCCATTTCTCTGATGGTTGGATTAGCTGATGCACAAAGGAATCTGCCTCTCATGAAAGGTTTTTCCATCCAGAAGATATGTGCATCGCAAACATCTTCGATATGTGGTATAGGAACCGATCCCAGAAGTTCTTCCATAAATTCTAATCCCTTGAAAGTTAGTGATTTGCCAATAAGTTGCGAAACCATCACTTCCACGCTTAAAGGCACGAAAGAAAGCAGAGTCTCTCCGCCGACAAATCGACATTGACGAGTTACAACTTCTAGTAACTTGCCATCATCAGGGTTTCCGTTATAGCTCAATGCCTCTTTCTGCGCTAAGGCTTTAGATATAGCATATACCTAAAGTGACAGCAGGAGCATGAATTTCATCCAAGAAAAAGATGTCAGAATTTCAATAATAAACTCCGAATTAACTTTATCCATACAACTAGTGATTTAGCGGAAAAAACATAATTTTATTCGTGTTGAGCAAGAAATTGGGATTAAAATATTATAATTAAAGCAATTAGTAGTTTAATATTCTAGTAGAAGTATTAAAAAGAACTAAATTCAAATAAACAATTACATAAGTGCATTTACACAAACAAAGGAATATAATTGTAAATTTCTTAGAAATGAATGAATCGTTTTGTTTGTGTGTATATATAGTTAGTGTCCTCCTTAAAACTCTCCTCAATGTTAAGTAATATATTGTTTATAATAATAACCGTATATTCAGTCCAATACTTACAATTTGATTTATTATTTTCAATGTATTAAATGGATATGTTACTATATAATCTAAAAGAATGCGCTCCTGAGTCATGGCAGTTGCTATAAGATTGTATAGATTGAATATTAATTCCCCAACGAGGCTGGGCCAGGACCACAGGGCAGGGCAAGACCCCCAGGCTTGCCAAACTGACAAACTAATATTAAACAAGATGATCATGTGGATTGTGGACCATATTTGTCTGTCATTTCGGCAATGCTGGTGATGAGAGTGAAGGGGAGAGTACCCGCATTCAAGGCCGTGGGTGAATGTGACATCAACTGGAGTCCACTGCGATTCATTTACGCAAGATTTGAAGTTAAATCCATCTTTCGTCAGTGGTGAGGATGCCAGCACAGAAGCTGTGTAGATAAGCCGTTTGACGCTTTGTGATTGGATACAAGACTCAGCGATGCTTCTCACTCCTGAAATTGCTGCTTTAACGATTTCCTTGGAGGCTTTAAACCAACCCACCCAAAAACAAAAACAGAAAGTCTTAAACTACTGTTACAATTAAGCAGCCATCGCTTAAGGAAAATAAAAGAAATTGGAAGAGATCAGTAATTAAATTATCTGTGAGCTTTGAGTACTTCCAGCTGTTTTCAGAGAATTAGCCACGTGAAAGACAAATTAACACCCTTGAATTGCATGTTTAAACTCATCCGGATTGTATATATCAGCTTGAAATAAAACTAGTTTGGTGTCGGCACCAGGGAAGAACTTTAAAAGCCCAACTCTTGATTTGTCATCTGCAATTTGAACATCAAATTCCCTATCAGAAATTTCATAAATTGCTGCAGGAACAAGATGAGAGAGAGAATTTTACCCAAGTTTCCTCGCGTTGCATGGACAGGGTAGCCTTTCTCTAAGAGCTTCTTAACAAGCCAAGAACCCAAATATCCAGCACCTCCAGTAACGCTGACCTTGCTTGAAGCTTGCTTCACCATTCAGATAACTTTCTTTTCGGCCCCCTTCTCATAGAATTATTGAATATTGCCAAGGTCTTACCTTATATTTATATATGTATAGCGAGAAAGAGAGAGAGAGAGAAAGAGAGAGAGGCAACCCCAGCAGTTCCACCCAGCTTTGTAAAAATCATGTGCCCCAGTGGCTGCAAGCCTGTAGATGAGAAATGGTCAGGTCAAGTGAATGAAAACGTTACAATAGTAGTGCGACGAGAATCACGAGATGGGCTTCTTTTGGTACGCTGCATTGTCTCTCTCACGTTAAGATAATATATCCATACGTAATTTAGTTTCTTAATTTAATTAAAAAATATTAAATAAATTAAATAAAAATTATATATATAATAAAATTAAAAGTGTTTAAATTTTTTATCTCAAAAAATAATTACTTAAAAAAATTATTTTTAATATACCTTTTGATTTAAAAACAAATTAACAATTCACTTAAAATAAACTATCTTTTTATTTTTTTAATTTATTATTTTTTAAAAAATTATTTTTGAGACAAATTCTAGTGTTTAAATTATGCAATTAGTACTAATTCTTCCAATATAATCCATACCTATATTATTATTATCTAAAATGAAAAGATGTGCTGGAGCAAATTTAAGGGGATGGCTGGATTAGTTAATGGTGACACTTTTTTTAATTTAACTTGGAATTTAATCTAACTAATTTATATAATAAGTTTGAAGTTTAAATTTTTTATTTTTTTTATAATTTTTAGGTTGTGAACTTTTTGAAAAAAAAAAAAAATTCCCCAATCAAATTTAAGGAGACTGCCGAATTTGCTAGTATTTCCATACTTACACACTATACTTATATCTTAAAAAAATTTTTAAGTATTTTGTGTTAATTTGAAAAAAAAAAACACAATACTGTGGAAAATTAAGATATTAAAAAAATATATTTAAAAATAATAAATTTATTGTATCTAAAAATCGTGTTCAAATCACAAATATTTTTTTAAATTTGGTTTCGATTACGGAATCGTGCTTTTGATATTAAAAAGTACCCGTTTAGTACTATCATTCGGATAGCAGATGGTGTAACACGACATGGAATTTCTCATTGGGCTCAAGGGTTTCAGCCAAAAATTACAACATCAATAGGTTTTTTAAATTTCATTTATACAATCATTTTCATCATTAATTTTTTTTTTAATTTTTATCTTCCTATCTACCATATAATACAAAAATATCCTGCATATTATCCTTGTTGTATTTCTTTTTTTTTTTTTTTTACTTTTTTATTATAATATTTTTATCTTATTTATTTTAAAATTTTTTATTTATAATTTCTTTATAATATTTATTATTATTTCTTTTTTCAGATAATACTCAATATTTCAATTTACACTATATAAAACACATATAAATTAATTTATAATATAAATTAATTACATAAAGTAATGTATATAATTAATGACATATGTTAAAAATTATTTTATATACAAATTTTAATATAATATTTTTAATGATCATTTCTCCTTTTTACAACAATTTACCTTATTATTATTATTTTTACATTCAAACATATATTTTATTAATAATTTTATTTTATTATAATAATACGTAATTTTATTATTATAATAATTAATTTTATCAGTTTTACTGCTTTTCAATCACATGGAGCCCTAGGCCGGTAGAAAACCATCGACGGAGCAGGCGGCTAATCTCTCGCTGCAGTGGTCCCGGGTCGAGCAGGTCCTGCCTCTATGGACAGCCGCCGTGAGTTTCTCAACGTCCGTACAACTTGTGATAGATTCGGGTGCTAAAACACCAAAACTTTTGAAAGGTTCAAGCCCAAGCTTAATGGGGGTGAAATATGACTCTTGGATTACGAAGCAATTGGGCTAGGCCCATTAAACGGTTTTTTTAATTAATGGACAGTAAGAATTTTTAACTTTATAAATAAAATTTAAACATTGTTATCTATTTTTTTTTATTTAATTTTTTTTTTAATTTTATTATATTTTAAAATGTATACGTCAATGATTACCTCTAATGATAGGTGCTTGCATCCTTTTTTTATTTAGTTATTTTTCCCTTTCATTATTATTATTATTATTATTATTTTGCAATTCTTTTACAAACACCTGGAATCACATTCGAATATCACTTATTGCTGATTTAGTTTATAGCTCAATTGGAAAAAAAAAATTATAAAATAATAATAAAGTTTGGAAGCTTATAATGCAATAATAGCTAATATCTTTACGAATATCTTAAAGTTGTAATGAGTCGGGGCTTTAAAAAAAGTTTTCCAATAATTTCTTTGTTTATTCAACTTATAATTGCTAATTTCTTAATGTATTAAACGTTGACAAATTTGCAACTTGACGTGAATGTTCACTAATTTAGAATATAGTAACGAACTATCTCGACTGCAAACATTAGTGATCTAGAGTGAATTGACCGGCAACATTCTTTTTTTTTCTAATACAGCAAGTACGTAATATATAACAATAATAAGAATAGATTGTTGACAATGATGGATTATTTCAACCTGGAAAACTGCCATTCGGAAATTGGAATCGATCAGCTTATCTGTAATAATCACAACATAACCAAGAATGTTTGTGTACCAGACACTTGACAAATTAGAAAGAAGTATGAATGCAAATATGAAAGCTGAAAAGTAAAGCCAAAGATAACTTAATGAATTTTCTGGTTTTTTCCAAATTTCTGCTACCTTGGCAAGGGATTTTGTAGAAGAACCATCTGGATCAGAGCCATTTTGGCGGCGTCTTTAAGTTTTTCTCATCTTGCTCCTAAGAGCTTTCTCTTCGTCCCCTTCAATCAGTTCCTTTGCGTATTTTGCAATATCTTATCGCCCGATCAGCCTATCTTCGTTATCAATGCAACCTTCAGATCATCTTTTAATAGTACAGCATTCATCTTTTGCTTTCGTAGAGTGGCCGTGCAATTAATGGCACACCATGGACGATGGACTCCATGACTGAATTCCAGCCACAGTGGGTCAAGAACCCACCGGTCGAGCCATGGCTCAAGACCTGAATCTGAGGAGCCCAAGTCGGAACCACCAAACCAACATCTTCGGCCCTTCCCAAAAACCCAGTAGGCAGAAAAGCAAAAGGATCCTTGTTTTTGAAACTCTCTATACTACCGAGGTAATTGGCATTTGCAGCTGTATCAACGGGTTCTTTAAACCCAAAGACATCTTTGCCCGCTCATTTCCAAACCTAGTGCCAATTCATTTAGCTGTCCATGCGAGAGTGCCACCACTTACAAAATAGACATAAAGCACTGATCCGCTAGGCTGCTCATCCATCACCTCAAACAATCGTCAGACCCTTCAATTTCATTGGTGGAAACAGATTTTGTAAGAGGTCCAACTGGGTAAACGCAGGCAAACCACGCCCAACCTCCATCAAAGCCTCGAAAGCACCATTTTCTAAGTCCGTAAAACTGTTAACGACAATCCCAGCAGCCAATGGGCAACGTTTGCATTGCTGAAGAGTATGTTGATAGGTAAAATCTTTCCTGTCTTGAAGCGGGTCAGCAATATCGCTTCCATGAAACGGCACGCATCATGGTAACTTGATCGGCTGAGGCAAATCTCTGTACTCATATGAAAACATCTGATCAAGCTTAGGTAACTCAATTATCAATGATAATATCATAACACCTGTAGCGAGGAAAATATAGGGCTCAAATCCAAGTTCCTTGGCGATGTCAAATGCGCCAATGCCAAAAACATCGACAACAAAGGCCTGTTGGCTGAGGTAGGACCTTGAACGAATCTTTGAGAAGATGAAGTGACCGAGTCTCGATTTTGGCATCCTCAGGTAGATCGTCAAAGCTAACCGGAGGGAGAAAGATGGAGGAAATTGTTTTGGGCTGGGCTAAAAGGAGTTGTCTTTGGAGTATCATGGGTGAACCATCATTGGGGACGATGAAGGTTACTGCAAACTTGTGGTGGTCAACTAGTAGCTTGGCGAACTCGATGAGCGGGATCAAGTGACCCATGCCTGGATTAGGCACGGTGACTACATGAAGCCGTGATTCTTGGGTGGTTTCCATGGCGAATTATGATGGTTAGCTAAGACATATTTATGAAATGAGCAAGTCTATGTATAGGAAGAGAAACAAATGTACACCTATCCCATTTAACAAGGCCTGTGGCGTGCGTAAATGGCCGTATGGCACCGAATGCGGTGTACTTCTAGCCAGCTGCCTTTTTCCTACAGTTTAAGGCATCTTCACTTGACCCCTCCCCCCCCCCCCCCAAACGAAAAAAACGCTATAGAAAAAACGTGGGTTTGAAGCAGACCAACAAATATTAGTTGCAACACAAAAAAATATATATTATAAATATATTAATATTTTAAAATTTATATATATATTTATGAGTCAAGTTGAATTGACAATAGAATTAATAATTTTTTATTAATTTATTGATGTGATTTTTGATTATAATGACTTGATTTTTAACTATGATTGATTTTAATTCTTATACTATCAAAAATTATAAATTTAATTTTTTATAATAATTTTTATAAATGTGAATCTTATATTTTTTTAATTTATTTTAATAATTAGTAATTTTAAAATTTTCTAGTTAAGTTGCTAATTTGGCTGTTAAATTAGCTAAGGAATTTTTTACCAGAATCACATGACATTTTTCACATAGTTTTAAAATTAAAAATCTATTATATGAAATTTTAAAAATAATATACCTTGAAGGAGTATCATTATGACACCAGTTTTTCTAACGAAAACATTTAAAAGTGTTGTTAAAATTAGCATAAAAGCTAAAATCAAAGTTAAAATACATAATTATAATAAAATTAAAATCAAATTCATCAATCCAAAGAAAAAAACGCCATATAAATTAGACCACTAAAATTTTTAAATAAAAAGTAAATCTCAAAATATCAATTTAAACTTTTGAATCAACTTTTTTCTCCATTTTTTTACAATTAATTCAATAGTTTGATATAGGACCAAATTACTTTTTACTTTAACTTTTTTTATTTAGTTAAATATTAAAGTAATTAAAAAATTATCATTTTTTTGAATTTTCCCTCGATTTTTCTCTTTCAATTTTGTAGTAATAGTAGTAATTAATGGGGAAAGTTTCATTATTTTCTTTAGTATTTTTTTCAAATTTTAAATAATTAAGTGATAAAAGGTTTTTATAATTTTTTCTCATCATTTTTACAATTCTCAAAGATTTCTTCTTGTCCATCTTGTGTCCTTCAAGTAGAAAAAATTAGTGAATAATGGAAAGATATGTTATGTGCTGGGCACCCCGCCCAACTAGGCCCAAACCGTATTAAATTATTACTTAAATCATAAAATTTTTATTTAAATAATTATAAATATTAATAAAAAAATTTAGAGAAATTTAAAATTATAGAATTATTGAAACGAATTTCAAAAAAATAAAAGGTACAAGGACTTAAATTTAAAAAAATTTATTATAAAAGAATTAAATTTACAATTTGTGATAACACAATGAGTAAGTTAACACTTACATAATGTCATGTTATTATATAAACACCATATTAAAATAGTCAAAAGCCACGTTAGCATAGTTAAAAACCATGTTAACAAATTAAAAATAAATTTTTAATTTTATTATTAATTAAATGTAATTTACATATTAATAAGAATATAAAAATTTAATTATGATTAATTCTTGTATAAAATTAAAATCTAAATTTGATTAAAGTTTACGTGATCAAAATCATGATTTCATCACTAATACAAGTAGACTGTGAAAGGCTATCAACAGTTGCCACATATCTAAGTACTCTAGTATTATTGTTGCAGAACTGACAAGTTTGTACAATCATTACAACCATAGGCTTAATTAAAAGTTGGAGCTCTTTTTTCATGGCTTCTTCCATATTTCTACTACTTTTGGACAATGATTTGGTGGATGTTCCATCTGGCTAAAAGCTAATTTGGCAGCATCCTTCAATTTTCCCATCCTCTTTCTGAGCAGTATCCTTCCATTTGTCTTCTTGCCCCACCACGCCATTTGCATTCGCTTTTACCCTCAGTGCGACCTTCAAATTATCTTCCAAAAGCACCGCATTCATCTTTTGTTCTGCATAGAGTGGCCATGCGATTAATGGCAGACTGTGCACGATGGCCTCCAGAGTTGAGTTCCACCCACAATGGGTAAGAACCCTCCGGTGGAGCCGTGTCTCAAGACGTCAATCTGAGGAGCCCATGAGGAAACCAGGAGGCCAACCCCTTTGGTCCTTTCCGAGAACCCATCAGGCAGAAAATGGAAAGGGTCTTCGGGACTCTCTGCGCCGAAGTAAGTGGCGTTTCTTGCTTTTTCATCCGGACTCCTGACAACCCAAAGAAATCTTTGTCCGCCCATTTCTAGCCCAAGCGCCAATTCTTTTATCTGCTCATGACCGACAGTCCCAGCGCTTCCGAAACAGACATAAACGACAGATCACTAGGCTGAGTATCTAACCATTTTAAACAATGGTTAGACCCATTAACTCCATCAGTTGAACTTCTTTGTATTACTGGTTATACTGGGTAAACCGCCTGTAGACCAAGACGTAGTTCATCCGCCATCAAAACCTTAAAGACATCCTCTTCCAAGTCCGTGAACTTATTAACCATAATCCCAGCTGCTAGCGGGTAACGTTTGCATAACTGCAACTACTTGGTAGACCTCATTCTTCTTGTCTTGAACAGCGTCCACTGCGTCGCTACCATGAAACGGCACGCAACCTGGTAACTTGATCGGCTCATGCAAATCTATGTACTCGCAAGTAAACGTTTGATCAAGCTTGGGAAAATGAGATGCCGACTGTAACACCATAGCAGTTGTGGGATAGAAAATGTAGGGCTTAAGGCGAAATTCTTTAAACACATCAATCGCGTCGATGCCGAAAAGGTCAACAACCAAGGCCACCAGTCGAGTTGACTCAACTAAGACTTTGAGCGAGCCTTTTAGAGCCGGAAGTGACCGACTGAGGCTAATTGCTATCCAGGTTTCGATCCTGACATCCTCAGGCTGATCGTCAAAACTCAGATGAAGGAGAAAAATGGAGGAAATTGATTTGAGCAGGGCTTGGAGGAGTTTTCTTTGGTGTTTCATAGGTGAGCCATCGTTGGGGACAATGAAGGTTACTTAAAAGTTGTGCTACTTCTGAACCAGGTACTTGGCGAACTCAACGAGTGGGATTAGATGACCCATGCCAGGGGTGGGCACCATGGCCACATGAAGTGGTGTTTCCTGTGCGTTTTCCATGGTAATGGTTTCAATTAATATTGTTATGACATCATTTCTCTAATAAAAACATTTAAAACTAATATTAAAATTAAAATCAAGATTAAATTACAAATTATAATTGAATCAAAATCATCAATTAAAAGAAAAAACACTATATCAATCTAAAGCACTAAAAATTTTTAAATAAAATTTAAAATATCAAATATCAAATTAAAATCTTGAATCAATTTTCCTTCTTCATTTTTTTAGAATGAATTTAAGAGTTTGATTTGAGTATAACGATGAAATTACTTTACGCTTTTAACTTTTTTTATCTAATTCAATGTTAAAGTAATTAAAAAATTACTGTTTTTTCGAATTCTCTCTCGATTTTTCTCTTTCAATTTTGCAGTAATAATAGGAATTAGTTGTGATAAAGTTTTATTTTTGTCTCAGGGTGTTTTTAAATTGTAAATAATAAAATGAATAAAGCTTTTATAGTTTTCCATTTTTGATCACTGTCACAATTCTCAACCATTTTTTTCCTGTTCATTTTGTGTTCTTAAAGCTTAAAAAATATATTAGTATAGTCAACACCCACATCAACAAATAGAAATGTTCATTTGCTGGCATCTGATTGACTTGATCCAAAGCAACTTAATTTATTATTTAAATAATAAAAAATTATTTAAATCAATTATAAATATTAATCTAAAATATTTTTTTATTTTTTTGTTATTATTTTTAATAGTGAAATTAGTTATCAAGTCATGACTTAACCTAACCCATGAATAACTTTATCAAAAAGTTAATGAGAGAAATTAATATTATAAATAATTGAACTAAATTTTTTATTAAAAAAATTAAAATTTAGCCTAACACCTTCAAATGTCTTTACCTGGCACTTGCGCTAAACTCAAATTTAACTTGAGTTCTAATACCGAACTTGAAACAAAGAAATCCCCCTGAAACTTAAACTCCATATTTAAAAATCTACCAACTAAACTGAATGCATATGATAGAAGTCTAGTAAAAATTAAGGAACCTAACTAAAATATAAAAATAGTTATAAAATTTAAAAAATGGTTATTTATTAAATATCTAAAATCAAGATGGAACATATTTGATCTAAAACTGTCTAATACTGAAACTTTCAATAAAAATTGATCTGTCTCACCTTTGAATCTGATTTAAAAAAAAAATCACCTTATAAAATTAGGTCAAATCAAAATCCAATAACCCAATAAATTTAAATAAAATTATCACCTTTTATTTCGACTGACATCGCAAATTACTAACATTTTGAAAAAGAGAAAAGGTAAGTTAAGTGGACTACCATGCTCTAGTCTATGTCTGTTCGATTTGTCATGCCTAGACTGCCTTTAGATTCAAACATAACATCCTACTGCATTCGTGTTTTTTTTTTTAAACAGTTGCCACTCTATAAGCAAAGGATTATACTTTTTGGAAAGCTTTTTAGCTTGTGAATTTTGAATAATTTTTTAGCAACTTTTTGAAGTCGTGATTTCTAGTTAAAGTAAATAGTTTTCATTGTAAATATTACGCCTTTAGCAATTCGTGTAGCATAGCCCGGGTTAAACTTTAAGTATTGCATTATTTTCGAGGTCAGATGACCCATTAAACCTTAAACTGACAGCCCTCTGTATCTTCTTCCTCCGGTACCTTCATGAAAATCATTAATTTTAAGTTAGTTGGACTCAAAAATAAATATCTAATGTTAGTATATTTAATTTTAAATTTTTTTAAATATTTTAAAAAATAATTTTTATATCATATATTTAAATATATATATAATATTATTATTAAATATAAATATTTTAAAAATAATAAAAATTTTATGTAACATAACTTGAATATTTGAATCTAAGACTATCAAAGGTATTCTTATCTGTTTTAGCTTATGGGCCATATTAGGAAATTTGGACATTTGGTCCAATACATTTTTGTAAGGAACATTTGACCTTTTTTTATTTCACAATCTAAAAGAGTATTATGCGGTACATTAATAATAAAATTTTTTAATTTTATTTATTATATATTTTTATTTAATTTTTATTTTTAAAAAAATATATTAATGACACATGATAATGATTTAATTTTATTCGTGAAATTAAAAATTTCATTATGTGTACCAAAAATTATTCAAATCTGAATACATCTCTATCAAATACTTTTCTATTTTAGCTTTCACCCGTAATGCTAGCAAACTTGGACATTTAACATAAAATTTTAAATTAATTTGATATTTTTATCCTATTAATAAAAAATAATATTTTTAATATATTTAACAGTTGAAGTTTTTTTTGTATCAAATAAATAGTTATATATTTTTAATTTATTAAAAATTAGATATACATAATTTACATAAATAAAATATAAAATGCAACAATTAAATTAAACAAATATAATTATAAAAAACATAAAAATTAATTTAATTTTACAGTAATATTTATATACATATATTCACAATTGCTAAGGTAAGCTGCAGTCAACCTAATACAGTAACGGTTCACCAATTACCACTAGAAGTGGAGTTACCGACTGTTTTGATTTTCAGTAATTGTCAGCTAATCTTAAAGGTAAAAAAAAAGTTGAGTAATTCTCTTTATTTAAAGCTTTAATTGTCAATAATGAGAAATGGATAGAAATGGGTAAGTCTAAGGCCAACAATTTTCGGTGGTGGGTTTTCAGTCACACCCACTCCTAATTTTTACCTACCAAACACAACAGATGGAACCCTTAGACTTTGCTTCAAGAAAACGTCAGTTTCCCCTCACTAAAATCAAGGTAATTTAAAAAATAATAATAATAAATAAAAATAAAAACCCACGTTTAATATGGGTATTTTTATTTTTTTATAATTTTTTATATATTTAAAAAAATTATATTTCATATTTATATTTAAATATATTTAAAAATATTTAAAAGAATGAAAAATCCATATAACTTAACTTGTTTTGGTTTTTGAATAAAAAAGCAAGCTGCTTATATAATAACAAATGAAGAAAGTAAGAAGTAATATTGGCCAATTAAAAACAGATCAAGAATTTGATTGACTCATGTTTGTTGTTAGACTCATCTTTGTTTGCCATTAAGCAAAGTACTTCCTTTAGCTTTCCTGTAAAGAAACAGATATGTGTCAATCATGCTAATGGCAGTAAGGGAGCGGGGAATAGATAATGAAAATAGGTAATAAATATAAAATTGTTTAATAAGTGTACAATTATTTGAAAAATTAAAATACTGATTCTAAATAAAGCATTCGAATTTTTTTTAAAAAAAATATTGGGTTCAATGTAATTTCTTGACAACCAAATTCTCATATGAATTAAAAGGTTAATTAACTGCTCTAAATGAGTCAATAAGAATAGGATTGAAAAACAAATTATATAGCAAAAAAAGCCAAAAAAGAAGAAGAAGATAAGGGACACAAAAAAATTAATGAGTACAGCTAAGTTTTTCTTAAGTCAAAGGCCCCTAAATAAATAGTGAAAAACCTCAAATTGCTAGCCGTGCAAACGGACCCATACATAAAACAAATGAATTACCTTAAATATGAAAAGCCTTGTAAATAATTTCATTCCAACTTTTCAGCAACAAAAACATGTTTTAATTGATCCACATCAAGAAAAGCTATGAAAAACTTAGGTCACCTCACAAGCAGGAACAATGGCTTTGAGCAATTGCAGTCATTGGAGTAGGTAAAGATTATTGATCGCTTAATTCCCATGGGAGATTAATTAACCTAATAATTCAAGTGGCCAAGCATGAAGTTTAACCAAGAAAAGATGAAAGATCATGACAAAAATAAAACCGAAATGACCCAATTGGTCTTTGATTAAACCAATTCAGCTGATAGGGCTCATCATTTAGACATGAAATGGGTCAAAGTTCTACAATTCAAGTAACGTAACCTTAAGGCGAAAACATTCTTTAAAAAAAAAAAAAACTAAAAGTATGATCAAAGTATACACAACCTATTTGATCACATCTTTCGTTATTCAGATATATTGTGTATAAGCTTTTTTATTTTTTTTTATTTTTTTTATTTTTTGCATTTTAAGCACATGAAATACCGACAGTGGAGGCTGCAGTGAACCGTTCTGATGCAGTTCTCTTAACAACCAACGAGTTAATCTCAGGCGAAAGACCTCCAAAATCAATCTCCGGAACCTCGGGGATCGTTGTCAGTGCACCTGTCTTGTCGTAAACCACGTAGTACTCCTCGCTCGATCTTTGTTTTAGCCACAAAAGGGAAGAACTCGAACTTTGCCTGAATTTAAACATGGATTTGAAGAGTTTCTGAATCGAGCGAGAGAGCTTCGAAGGCTGCTTCTTCGAAACTGGAGGGGGAAGGGTAGACGACTGTGGAGGAGGAGCTTGAGTACTGTCCACTAAATGAGGCATGGACATGGTTCTTGATTGGATCGCCGAGTCAAGTTGACGCTTGAAAGAGTTGAGTTCAAAGGAGTCATAAAGATTGCTACCACAGTCCCATACAAGATGCTTGCCCTCTTGGTTATTCTGTATTTTCTGTTTGGTGTCTTGGGATTGGCTTTGCTTGTGTTGTTGAGGTTTTTCCTTCTTTTGTTTGGGGTCTTGGGTTTGATTCTGCTTTTGTGCTTGGGATTTCTCCATCTTGTTTGGTAAGAGGGAAAACGAAAAAGAAAGATTTCTAACTGGAAAGATTTGAGAGAAAAAAGTGAGGGGAAACAAAAAAAAGAACTTTCCTTTGCTTGATTCCCTAGTAGTCGGTGTAATCAAATCGAACGGGTTAGTTATGACCCAAAGAAAACCAAAAAAGGACTGCGTTGCTGCGTTCACGGGTCTGTTCATATCGACCACCAAAAATGGAGAGAAGTTTCCATGTGGTCAAGATTGCATTTATTGAAGGATGGTTGGAGACGGGAGAGATTAGACACTTTATTGCGTACTAAACTAATTGAGGAAAGCTTAATGAGTGCACTGATTAAGGATTTTAAAATAAAAAAAAATATAATAACTATTATTTTTTAATATTGTTAAAGTGATTAGTTTAATATCAATATCAAAATTATTTCAAAAAAAATTAGTTAAAATAGTATTTATACCCAGCTAATTAAAGCTAAATTGCTATCATTTTCACATATATATTGGATTATTATACAATATATTATTAGTAAAAGATCAAAATTTTGTAAGCAAGATTAATAAGATGACATATATCTTTTTTATTTTTTTATTTTTTAAATATATCTTAGGGACATGTATCATTCTACTAATCTTGTTTGTGAGTTCTTACACTAAGTTGGTAGTATCGAAAATAATTATCTATAAATTTTACGGTAATCATATATTTAAAGTGTTACATATTTTAGGATTCATATTTAGTGCATTAAAAATAAAGTTTTTTGTATTTAATTTTAAAAGCTTTTAATGAGGTGTCATGATTTTATTCTTTGACAATGTATAAATATATACATTGTTAATGCATCAAATATAAACTTTAAATTTTATATAAATTTTGACATGTTAATAATTTCTATTATATAAATTTTAACATATCATATACTTATGTTGCGTTCATGTTATCATTTTCGTGTTGTATCTTGTTTATATTATTTTTGTGTTATATCTAATATTGCTAGGTTTTGAGTTAAAAGATAAATTTGCCACCATACTATTAATTTGATTTTGAAATATATCATTATATCTTAATTTGATTGATATTTGTTATTTTACTTTGTGAGATTAAGAGTAATTTACTAATATACTTTAGCTCAGTTTGAATTTTTGCCACTTTATTTTTATTTGATTAAATTTTATAATTAAAATTTGATTTTTGATTGAATTTTGTCTAACAACTTTAATTTTGAATGATTCGAAGATAAAATTTAACAAAACATAATATTCCTTCAAATATTGCAGTTTAATATTAAGAATAATAAAAATTTTAAAAATTAACATAGAATTTTATATTATAAAAAGCTAAATTTATTTTTTTCTTTTTTCAAGTCTTTCTTTTATCTTACAAAATAAAAATTCTTTGTTAACTTATAATATTTTTTGTAAATTAATTTTTTTTAAATTATTAAAATGAAACATTTGTATGAATTTTTTTAAAAAAATTTATCTTTAAATCATCCAAAATTAATATTAAATGACAAAATTCAATCAAAAATAAAAAATTAATTGCAAAAATGAATAAAAATTTACCATTAAAATATAACAACAAATATCTATGAAAATCAATTATAATGACTAATAAATTTACCTTTTACCCTTATAATTTTCATACTAATTTAGAATCTATGAACACTCCTTAGTCATAATCACGTTTCTTTTAAGGTTATTATTCCTATTATATGACTACTTTAACGGGTTTTAAGCAAAATATATATGATTGAGAAGCCTGGAAAAAATTGAAAATAATTGAGCCAGCGAGTGATTTGATTTTGATTTCCATACTTGAATAAATATTCTTCGTGTTAGAACGTGGAAAATCTGATCTCCAAGGTAATATACATATATATATATATATATATATATATATACACTTAGTGCATTGTGTTTTATGTAGGACTAATTAATATATAATTTGATTATGAACAGCGGGTTCTAATTTAAATTATGTGTTACTTCCCTTATAAGAAACTTTAGCTTTTATTAATTGTTTAAAATGGTCAAACAACACCTATTCCTATCGAAACATTTTCTTGTTTCAATATTTTCAATCCTTCGATAAATAAAGGATGGTTTCACATCTAAATAATATATATATATATATATATATGTTGTGAGACCTGATATCTTTTTAGTCTCTTTTGACCTAATGTACACCGAATAATTGTTTAATTAATTTATTTGATAACTTGTGAATGATATCATTGAAATGTTAGTCATGCTCGCGATTGGTAGTTTGAATATTATTGTAAGATATGCTGACATTTTTCGTTGTTAATGCTGTAATTATTTTTCTTATATAATATATATATTTATATCCTCAATCCTTACTTTATGCATTGGGTTTATGTTTAGCTTTAAATAATTATAATTTTATAGTTTAAAGCTGGCAACAGGATCTCAGATTGGCTGCCAAGAGAATCAAAAACCAAAGCTTCAAAACAAAATTAGCAGCCTGTAATTTGGAAGAAATTAGGATCCTTTACTTGGGTTTTGGACTTTTTCTGCTTTTGAATTTTATGGAGTCTGCTACAGCAAAAGTAGATTTGAATTAAAATTTTATTGTATTTTATTTTGAGGATTATGATTTAAAAAAATAAATAAATTTAGAGTTTATAATAAAATAGTCAATATCATATTACTTATCGTATTATTTTTATTTTGGTATTTATATATAAGTGTGTTTTGATGTATCATTTTAGGTTTATCAGAATTTAAATATTTTTAATTTATATAATATGAAAAATATTTTTGAATATAAAATAAAATAAATTAAATAAATTTTATATATCAAATACTCATCAATTATATATGATGTTTTTAAAAACTTCATTAAATATAAGATTAATAATAAGGTTGAAACTTTTTAATCATTATCAAATTTACGAGAATTATGTCAAACATTAATTAAATTTATGATCAATATCAATTTAATTTTTTTAAAAACTTGTGTTATATACCGATTAATATAATTATTTTCAACTGATATAATCAAAATATATCATTACTAAAATTAAAATTATACCAAAAATTACTAATATTAATTTAATTAAAAATTAATATATACTGATTGATATGATCTGTACTAATAGTGACAACATTGAATTACAATAACTCCTTACAATATCGTTTTCATTTGCGATTAAAGGAAAAGAGAGAGACGTAGTTCATATGCTATATATGCCAATATGTGGCTAAAATCTATGCGACGTTACAAACTAACAATCTGTTGTTTCTTTACATTTATTGCTAATAATAATGCGTTTATTCACACAATAGAAGAAAACTGGTACATTACGGAAGTAATAAATTGGCATTTGACATCTCTCATCCAAATGCTATATATCCATACATAATGTTACCTTTGTTGACGTGCATTAATGGAAAAAAAGAAAGATTATATCTACAAAATAAAAAATAAAAAATTATGGTTGTATTTGATAATGCAAAGAAAAAAAATTCAATTATTTAATATTAAAAATATGTTTGATAATTTATATTAAGTGTTATTGGATAAAAATTTTCAATAATAGTTAAATAATATTTATCATGTTATATATAATGTGTTCGGTTGATTTTATTTTTTTAAAAAAATTATATGTGAATTAAGTTATTTATTTTGTTATAAAAGATGAATTATCTAAATTATCCCTTTTAAGTTTTATTCAAAACTATCCAAAATAATATAAAATGATATAATAATAAGATTAAAATTTTTAAATGAAAGATTTTCAAAATTCAACATTTTATAGTTATTAAATAATATAATTATATTTAAATTTAATTTTTAACAAAATATCAGACAAATTTTATAATACAAATTCAATAATTATAAATTCAATTATTAATTTTTATTTATCAGACAATAATTATGAATATGATGGAAGTAATTTATCAAAACATTCTCTTTTCAAATAATTCTTTTAATACTTTTGAGGGTTTAGTTGAGTAGGCAACGAGATTATCTCTAATGATATTAAAAATAATTATAGTTGTGAGATTAATTACTGTAATAATAAGATTAAGTATTGTAACTGTAAAAATAAAATTAACAGTGAGATATATATATATTTTGATTTAATCATAATTATGGCAGTGAGCTGGAAAAATAAAATGTTTATTAAGGACATTAGATAAAAATTTATGTGTATATATTAAATAATAAAATAAATAAAAATTATCAAACTTATATTTATATTAAAAATAATAATAATAAAAAGTGATGGGAGGAACGAGGAGATACACCTCTTTTGTTGGAGGTCCAAATGCATGAGTCAATGGCTTTTCCTTTTTTTTTTTTTTTTTTCTTTTATATAAATAACGTGAATGACGCACCAAAGCACTCGAGAAAAAAGGGAAAAAAGTGATAAATATAAAGACGAATAAAGAAAGGAACGATAAAATAAAACTTAACAAAGCAAAGACAAGGGAGCACTGCATTAATTTAGCTGGAGACCATAAGAAATGGGCTTCCACAACATTTCAGATATGAGAACAATATAAATCTGCTAATAAGATTAATTATATATATTTTTAATATAAGCAGGTGCAATCTTATATTAAATATATATATATATATATATATAGATCTTGAGATTTAATATGTTAAATCAATTGAATTAAATGTGAATTCAAATTAATTATATAATTAAGAATATGATCTTCATTTATTGACAAGCACAGCGGAGCTAACGTTGTGGGCAAGTGTTGGCATTTTTTTAATATACTTGCTGTTAGTGCTACTAAAACTCCTATGGCAAACCCCATGATTATGGGAATTAGGAAGAACATGATCCATGACTTTTGAGCTTCGGAATTTGACCACAAAACTAACAGTTGTCTATAATTTTATTTGGCTACAGGGGAGGGAAAAAAAAAAACTAGTTGAAGAAATGAAAGGTGGTATGAAGTATTACTATTTCTATTTTAGTTGTTGTTTAAAACCCAATGTTTCTATGTAATGAAGAAAATAAACATTTCAATTTAATTAAAACCCAATAAGTCAATTAAATTAATAAGAACATCATTACAGGAGAAAAATCAAGGAGATATGTGTGACAAAAAGGTTCTTTTAATCTCTTTTCGGTAATTTGATATTAGGAGTTCATGAAGAAACTGGGAGATATTCTCCATAAGAATAACTTTGCAGTAAGATTTTCCTCTGTATGATTGTAAAACATGTCCTAAATAGTTAAAAACCTGGAGATATAGATTTTGATCTGGTTCAAGATGTTCAAAGTTTCTATTTAAGAACAGTATAGACAAGATTTGAGCCTCAGATCTCAACCTTGTTTAATTAGAGGTAACCGAAAAGAAAAAAACCCTATGCCTTATCATCTCAGCCTTATAGCAGTGGAGATTTGAACCTTAGATCTCAACTCTTTTAATGAGAGGTAACAACCCTATGCCAGGCCTAATGAAACGTGTCAGTATAAATGCTAGTTGACTCATATTGCAGTTCAGCATGTGTTTGCTTCAGTTTTACCGACTCTACTTTTGGTTAGTGATTTATGATGTGCTAAAGAGCTTGAACAGATTGATCCAGTGTAGGTGAGAGGGATTATGCTGCAGGAAGCATATGGAGAACAAATCTACAGGGATAAAGCCTAACTACATATGGCTCCCTTTTTATCTATATTACTCTGTTTCTCAGCCATATCTTTAACATTACTCGTTTTTCATTTATCAGTGAAAGAATTGTCGAAGATCTTTAACATTACAGATTCTGAAAATGCAATCGATTTTAAGGATTCAACCGGAAAACATCGGATTGGAATTTGAAACTTAAATTTGCAGTCAGAATAGTTAAATCAGAATGAAAAACAATCAGAATGCTGAACGGCTCTAAAAGCCTAAGCTGAAAAGGACTACTAATGTTCAACAGACACTTGAACATCAACAAAATATTAGAGCAATATCAGCATTCACTGTTGCTGGTTGTTCTCCGCAGCTGGTGCGGCAGATTTGTTATATTCGTCCAATTCTTTCTTGTATGCTTCCATGGCTTCAGCTGCTTTGGCATTCCAACCATTCTTCTCTTCCTCACCAAGTTCCTATAAACCCAAAACCAAAAAAAAAAAATGTGAGTACACTACAGATGGTTAAAATTTAAACTCAAACGGTGGATTTAGGATAATGTCACACCTTCCATTTCACTGAAATCAGGGCGTTAAGGGTCGAATTGTTGATTCCTGGTCTCTCTTGCATCAGGGTTTTCCTTGTTTCTTTGCTGAACAAGAGGAATGAAGATGCAGGCTTCTTAGGCTTGTTAGGATCAGTCTGCTTCTTCTTCTGTCGCTTCTCCTTGGTCTTCTTAATAATATTCTCTGTCTTCTCTTTCTTTTTAAGCAGTTGAAGAGCTTCTTGTTTCTGAAGTTTCATCATCTCCTCCTCTTCCTTTCTGAGACTCAGAGCTTCTTCCTCCTTTTTCTGTTTGTAAACCTCCATTTCTTGCATGTATTTTTCCTTGTTCTTCTTTGCCATCTGCAATTTCAATTTCATGAAAAAAAAAAAATGAGAATTCTAAACAAGGAATTGTTTCATCATATTTTATGTATATGATCAAATCAATTACCTCTTCGTACGGTCCTCTTTGTTCTTCGGTCATATTCTTCCATTCTTCGCCGGCGATTTTCGCCACTTCCAAAACGCTCTTGTTCTCTGCTTGAAGAGCTGCCCTCCGCTCGTTGGAGAACAAGAAAAATGCAGACATGGGTTGCTTTGGCTTCAATGGATCCCTTTCTTTCTTGGTCTTCTTCTTGGTCTCGTTCTCTGCTTCCCGTTTGAACTGCAAATACTGTTCAAGTAACTCCATAGCCGTCTTCTGCTTATGCTCGTCTTCCAAGAGCTTCATGGCTTCGCTCTCGCGCTTCTCTTTCGCAATCACCTGCAAATAGGCTTCCTTCTCCGCCTGATATTTCTCTTCGTAAGGCTTCTTTTCTTCAGCAGTAATGGCCTTCCATTTTGCCCCCAAAATATTTGAGACCTCTTTGAAATCTGCCTCTGGATTCTCCTTCTTAACCTAGAACCAAAAATTGCCCCAAATTAGCCCAAAGATGGAGAGTTGGAAACTGACCAAAAGGAATATTGTAATTCAAAATTTACATTATATCCAGTTATTTACCTCATTCCATTGATCTTTGCACCATAAAATGTAAGGTGGAGATGGCCTTTTCTTTTCGGGGCCTCCCTTCTTCTTCTTCTTCTTCTTCTTCTCTTCCATATCTTGTTCCTTGTCTTTCAGAGGTTGAGCTATTGGGAAAGTCTGAAGAGAGAACAGGAATAATAATCATACAGAATTCAAATAAAAAAAAAAAAAAAGAAGATTAGGCAAAACAAGAAAAAGTGGGAAAAAAAGTACCATTGTGGGCTTGAACTCCTTCATTTTCTGCAATTTCTTCAACTCCGTCTGCAATTTCTGTTGCTCTTTTCCCTTGGTCTCCAGCTCTTCCTCTTTCATTTTCAACATCTCATCTTTCTCCTTCAATAACTCCTCAGTCTTCTCCTTTTCGATCCGCAACTTCTGCAGCATCGCTTGCATTTCTTGCAAGTCTTTCTCGAAAGACTGCGGCTGTTGCTTGCTCTGTTGTTTCCCTTTCGCAGCTGCCTTCCCTCTCTTGGGAGAAGCGAGAGTTTGAGAGAGTCCATCGTGGTTCTCTTTGGAGGGATCGGCTTCCATCGGAGAAGGAGCCGGAGTCGGGGAAGACTGCGACAGCTTTTGTGCCAAAATATTGGCTTCATTCGTCGATGGGTTTTTCTGCCTCAGAGCTTTCCTTCCATTGTTTCTTGATTTCTTGGGCACATCCACAACCGCTGCTGCTGTATCAGCCATTCTTGGAATGGGAAGAAAGAAAATTTTGAGAAAGAAAATGTTTTCTTGAGATATGAATGCGTTGGTTGTGAGGAAGAGCGATGGGCTTATAAGGTGCGCGTTGTGAGTGGAAGTGCAACGGTCTGATTTTTTTTCAAATTCAAAAAAATTTCTTCAGATTTAAGAGGGGCGTGGCGTCCAGGTTTTAATTATTTTTGACCGTTGTGGAGATTCTTTGGACTTTTTTTTACTATAAAATAAAATACTTACTATATTATAAAGAACACTAGCATTTTATAATGGTTTATAAATCATTGTTCCAAATACGAACCCTTTTGATAACCTGCGTGATTAAAGGGATTTTTCTAATATATTTTAAACATTTTTATTTCTTAATATGTATAATCATAATGTTCAAATATAAATATTAGCAAATTTCTTTTTTAATAACAATATTGGTCTATTTTTTAAAATTAAAATTATAAACATACAAATCAATTACTCGAACTTGTTTCATTTCTATATTCTCTACACTAATTTTTTTCATCATAAACTAGAAAAAAAAAAAGCAGAATTTCATGTTAAAAATTTCATTAGTAAATAAATCAAGATATATTCGAATGATAATCAAATGGTAGTTTGACGATTAAATTTAAATCCTTTATGCTATCAACTAGCTATGAAGAAGATTAGTTGGGCAACACTATTTAATTAAAATTCAATTTTGAAGTTACAAAATTTGAGGGCTTGCACATAAGATGTTCAATGCCAATGCAGCAACCATCAACAATTGAATTTAAGAATAGAAGTTACAATTGTTAATTGCATGAATTACAAACAAGTATGGTTATCTATTTATGATTTCTAATCCTATCTATTAATCCCTGTAAAATCCGCAGAACGATGGCCGGCTCAGCGGAGGGAAACAGATGAAACAATGGCATTCATACGATAAAAACAATAGCAATGAAGAAGCATTACCTCAGGCAAAACTCTTTTAATTAACCATTAACTACTATCTCCATGATCACGTCATTCCAAAAGTCAATTGGTCCAGGTAAACACCAATGTAAACAGTCGTTCTGAACGACTGCTGTTTTGTTCTTTGCAAATGGTTGAAAGTGTCGGTATGGACCTGGATGTCCATCTGGCCTCGATAACAAGAGATTTGTGAAGTCAAGAAGCTTAAGATTCACCTCATTATCGGCCGCCTTTGCTGCTGCCTTCTCGAACTCTTGTAGTTCAACGTTGCGTAGAATTCTATGCAAGTCCTTTATTTCAATCTCCCCTTCTTTAGCTGGCATTGTCTTTGGACAAGTCCCTCCGTTGTGCCATTCCCCGCTCTCAAAGTGATCTGGCGTGGACGTCCTAAAAAAGATCAAGCCCTTATGCTTTGATGTTGCAATGAAGTCCATTACATACTGGAGGGTTTTGTTGTAAGCATAGACAAATCCTAATTCTGTCAGGTTTTTTCCTGGACATATATGGCACCCAACAATGGTGTCATTCTCATGGTAGATTGCAGCCTTGAGATACCATTTTCCGGTTGAGATTATCATGTAGTCTAAGCTCCGGTAGACTTCTGACCATGTCTTGTCAAGTTTGTCCAGGTGCAGCTGAACTTCAGCTGTAGAAACACCGTCGTTATCTTCAAAAATAGCTGCCTTTACAAGAAAAGGGGACCAAATATTTGATATTGTGAGATTGTATGATGGGAAATGCCATCTCTTTGATTTGTAGTCCTCATCATGATAAACTTCAACAGGTCGTTCAACCTGAAAGTTTTACGGAGAAGTAAGCATCATTAGTAACCCCACAACAGTAACAAAACATCAAGAACAAGACAGATAGTTTTGTTGACAACCATAGTCAACTACTATGGTTTGATGCCAGGTAAGAACAAGCAGAATAATTTGCCGTTCAGTGGTAAGAAGAGTACAAATCTCGGTCACTAAATTCATAAACATCAAGAGACAGACCAGAAAGTAGTACTGCACAAGATTTCAGGTGCTTATTTAGAACAAGGTACATGAAGTTAAAAAAATTATCATCCGCCACAATTCTCCCTATAAAATGCATTATAACTAAAATAAATACCCGCGCTATGCTTAGGTAGATTTTTCTCTATTTTCTTACATTTTACACTGATAATGAATATAGATATTAGTTTAAAGTCTAAATAATCTGAATAATTAAATGAAAACTGGATGTAATAACATAACTTAAAGCCACGTTTTCAGAATTTTTTTTATCCAGCATATTGTTATTTCAATGTTTGATACTTTATATGATACATTTAATTTCCGAACAAAGAATCCCATACAAATGATAATGTATAGACTATAAATAAATAATTACCAAAATGGAATCAGTTGAAAATCTACTAATACTTTCCTAAGCAACTACTCAACTCGTAAATATAAACAAATGCATGAAGAATGATTAATTAAGTTAAGCTGGCTATTTGAATAGTTCAACTAATAATTCCGGCTCACATAGGTGGATCGCAAACACAATTACCCAAGCAAAGATTCATTCTTTGATACTTGTTAATCCAAATTCCAATGTTGTCAAAAATTAATACATACCCTAAACAAGGATCATAAGCCCTTTTACTTAAAGTATTCAAATTTTAATTCTATATGGATGTCAAAAAAATTAAAAGAAAAAGTGGATCCCTATTAAATGTGGTCTACACAAGGAAAAAGCAAGCTTTCTTCCGTAATGAAAAAATCATAAAGAATAATATTTGAAAATGTTTAATTGTTTTATTTTTTTTTTCAAACAAAAATCTTTAACAAATGAAAGTAAAAAAAAAAATGCTAGTCTTGTTAACCAAGCCTACAAGAAATAAAAATTAATAATGATGTGACATATTGATGATGAATGTTTTTTATCTAGACCTATCAATTCTGATTTGAACTAGACTAAGCCATCCAGATCCAAACTTGACTGGTTTTGATCAGAAAAGTCAATAATCTGAACTCATAAATGACTTAGACCCGAAATGACTTGAATCCAAACTTGAAAATGACCCAAACTCGAAATAATCCCAGCTCGAAATTGCCTGAATCTAAAATAACCTGAATCTGTAATGACCAGAACCCGAAATGTCCAAAAAACATGACCAAACCTGATAAACTCAAGTGTTAAACCTAATTACCTATTAACTCAAGTGTTAAACACGATTGGCCCGAACCAAAAGGGTCCCAATTTAGAAAGGCTCAAACCCGATTAACCTGAGTGTTAAACCCGATTGACTTTAACCTGAAATGAATTGAAACTGAAATAACCCGAACCCAAAAATGACCTGAACTTAAGGTGGCTCGAACATGAATTGACCTGAAACTGGAACAACCATGACCTGAAAACTTAAATACTCAAAATGGTTCAACTTGAATTTGACCTCTTTTTCATTTTATTTTTTTAAAGCTAAAGAAAACCAAAGTAATAAAATTTAAAAAACAAAAAAAAAAGAAAAAAAGAAAAAGAAAAAGAGCATATGACGAGTGGATACCTCTTCCATTAGATTAACTTGAATGTTAAACCCGATTGATCCGAATTTAGAATAACTCGAACTCAATTAATCTAAACCCAAAATAAATTAAAATTGAAATGATCCGAACATAAAATAATTTAAAATTAAAGTAGCCTGTAACTCAAACTACCTGAGCTCAAAAATTAAAAACTCAAAATGATACCTCTTAAAGTAACCTGATCCGAAACTAATTTGACCTATCTAATTGAAAGATCTAATAGAAAAAATAAGAAAAATGTTAAAAAAAAAATGCAACCAGCCACGTGGATAGGCTGGTTGCTCTTCAAAATATCCAAAATTTATATTTCCGATGACAAAATGCTTCTTTATTTTCTTTCCCCATGGATAAGTAATGACAAAATTCTTCTTGCTTTATCAACGCCATAATCGTAAGTCAATAAAAGATCTAGAAGCATATGATGATATTATCAAAAAAGCAGAAGTCAATGATAGATCTAAAAGCATATGCTAATACAATAAAAAAACCTCAGGTAAAAGATCGCTTACAAGTTAGACCGCCCAATAGTGTCTGAGAAAACTGATTAATAGCTTTATCAACCCCAAAGTCATTACCCTGATTCCTTCAATCAGGCATTTCCCTTACTTGCTTGGCCTAGCATTTTTCTAGACGACCATCCAGATTTGACTCAATTAACTTACAGAACATAGGAATAGCAGCTAAAGGGAGCAAGAATTACCAGCTATTAAGACGAGCACTGATGAAGCTCATCCTTAACACAAATATACAAAGATGCATAAGCGAGAAAGTATCAGGGCTTTGATTAGCAACAGTACTTTTAGCAGATTACTAGTTGCTAGTGTATCATTTTATCTTGCCATCGGATAATAACGTAGTAGAATGCTGATGTTTATCTGCTGAAGTGATTCAGTAATACCAGATGCAATCAAGAACAAAGAAAGCACACTAGCATGTTGATGCACAATATTTGGAAAACCTTTCAGAAGCAAACCCTTAAAAAATGTAGTGCGAACACTTTCACAGGATTGAACAAAATCCCAAATTTCCTGATCTTTTTAACTTAACATCAAAGTGCATGAGTCATAATTCACACAAGCCTAGCATTGAAGGTGGTTATGTTAGTTACCAAGCCAGCATATCAATTAGTGAAGATATGATAACGAAAAAAACTACATAAGAGTATAGATGCAGTTAACACAAACGCAAGATATATACTAGCACAACAACTACACAGATAACCCTAATATTCCTGCGATAAAATGGAGAGTTGAGGCCATTGAAGCCAGACTAACTTCTAGCATATATCGCCCAAACACAAAGTTAAAATTTGCTAAAACTATCGGAACACATACTGTTGAGAGCATGCACAGCAATGACTGCACATGGTTGCGAGATATGGAATCACCAATCAAAGCCCACGCCTTATTTCTCATCAACTCCAGAAATCTCTCCGCATTAAACCGAGGTAACTGACAGTCATGCGGATTCCACTTCCAATATAGATATCCAGAATCAGGACGGCCATTCCTCATACAATTCTGATGACCTTCTATCAAGGGGCAGCTCTCGTTGGTGTAAGTCGGCCCTGAGGGATTGGGAATCCAATCCCCTGTAAAGACATCGCACTTTTCTGTGGTATTATCTGGTGCAACCATAAGTTTAAATGGTTGAGACACAATATTAAAACCAAAAGAATCAACAAAATCTTGAATGAGAGATGTGAATGGCAACAGTAATTGTGACAAGAAATTATGGATGGCAATATCAATCAACTAAATGAATGCAGTATCACAATGCTGAGAAGAAGCTCCATCATCCAATCCCCCAAAAGGACAGTTCATCGACAATTAGTTCGGTGTGGTGGCAGTAATTTACAAATTATATACACTAAAATGGGAACAAAATACACTAAAAATGAAATAGGTGTAACAGAACCAGTCACTTAAAAAGAACATATGCACAAGAATTCAGAACAAGCTCCACCAAATCCCAGCATGCTTCACCAACATAAATCAACTTGGAATATACCCATCAAAATTTTCAATCTTTCCAATCAAAACCAACATTGTAAATAGTAGATCAGCAGATCTGAAAAATACCAACTCTACTTATAGCGGATTCTATGTCAATGAAAAAGAAACAATACAAAAACAAAAACCAAAAACCCGAAGAGAGAAAGTTCCAAATTTAGTTACCAGGAGGTATCTGATCTTCAATTTCAGGTATTTCAACAGGGGGAGGAGGCTTCATCTCTGGCTCTCGAATTTGCTCCTTGTCCAACAAAGGGGATTCTAAATCAGACGCAAATCCTTTATAACGAGAGAGGAAGAGCCTAAAAGCAAGACCCACCAAGAGAATGGCAACCGCAACCTTTACAAGTATGCTATGATGCTTGTTCAGAGACCATGATTTCCAGTTCACTCCCATTTTCCCCGCTCTTCCTGCTTCTTTATGTTTAAGAAAACTGAAATGGCAGGGACACTCTATTGGGTGCTTCTGTAAATCTGGTTACTGCGCGAAAGTCCAAATAATTGAGCCTGGAACTCCAAAGACTGACATTTGCTTCTGCCACTTATTACATGGTTTTAATGAGGAGTATTAAAGTACATTTTGCTTTTGGTAGATGGATTTTCCTTTTGGTTTTTTTTTTCCCAATTATTAAGTAATTATTAATCGCAATTATAATAATGTTGGAAAGTGATGGATTACTGGTTAATGCTGGTAGTTTCATGTGCATATAATTGTAAAGAAAGTTAATCTCATTTTTACTAATAAAAGAGCGAATGCACACAAAAAGCAAAGAGTTTCTTCAGCTAAAGAAAATAAATTGTATGATTGTGGGTAATACTCTTTGATAATTAAAACTTATATGAGAATGGTTTGCCGAAATAACTATGTTAACGTTTATATATAAATATATATTATTTAAATATAAAAATTTTAAAATAATAAAAAAATATGATAAAAATATGATATATTTAATTAATATAAAAATAATGTAACAAACATTACATAATATATTAATGTAACAAACATTACATAATATATTTAATGCATAATACAAAACATTTAATACATATATTATATTTAGGTTTAAAAATAAATATATTTAGTATTTAATAATTTATAATTTTATTTATATTTACACCATTAACATAATAAAAACATAAGAAATACGTGCGCTTCGAAGCTAAAAAAAAAAAAAAAAAAAAAATTTAAAGGCCACAAACGACCAAATATGCAGCAGATAGATGGGAAGCTAATTGAAGGCCACAAGCGACCAAATATGGGCCTGGCCTGGTACCGCAAGTCAAATTTCTTTTAACGGGTAGCTTGTTTGGTTCTATACAGTAGATTTCACAATCACTTGACCTGGGTCACGTGTTTCGAGTTTTTTTTTTTAGTATGTAATAAATCACATAAACAAAAATATAATATAATTTATTTAATATGTTTAAAAATTTAAATAAAAATATAATATGGATATTTTTATGTCATAAAGTATTTGTTATATTGTTTTTATATTTACTATAGTAGTCCTGTTCATGTGATGTTTTAACATTACTGTACTTCATATTTACATTTAAGTAAAGCTAGTAATTAAACCAATGTAATGAATTCGCATTTTGTGCAACTACACTTCGTAATGAATAAGAATTTTTTGAACCTTCTTGCAAATGGGCAAAGGAACAAATAGAGAAAGAAAAGTGTAGTTATGAAAGCCATGGATAAAAAGGGAAGGTTGAGAATCACTTATCACTTAGCCACAAGAACCTTTAAAAGAAAAAAAAAATTACAATGTACACACACACACACAAATATATATATATATATATATATATACACACTCCATGGCCATAGTATCAATCACAGTCCACTACTACACGTTACTTTGTTTTCATTTAAAGAATATATAAGTTAAGTCGACTTCTTTTTTCAGCTTTCAAGAAAATGAGAGGGACAAAATTCCAACAAAATCACGATCCAAATAGCAAGAAACCAAAAACGAAATTACTAAGTTAAGATTAGGAATCAAAACTTGAAATTCTGAGAAGCCATAAAAAGGATCATTCAATTCCAGCAACCTGAAAGGCCCCTCCCCCACCCCCCAACACTGATTTCCTCTTGTCCAACAATATATATATATATATATGTGGATAAAAATGGGCGATGGTTTGCCAGCGAATCAAGCCATAGTCTCCTAGTCTAGTCTTATTCAAAATCCACAAAATCTTTCATTTTTTTTTTATCCACTGATGTTCTTCAGGCTTCACGCTTATATCTGTGTTGGAAAATTAAAAAATATATATATATATACCAGTCAATAAAATTTGTGGACCTGACCTGACCTGACCTGACCCCCACGCATCAAACCAGCCACAGCTTTGGGGGCTTGTAGAGAGCGCGAAAGTGACATTATGAATAAAACGCAAAGAAATTACTTTGCTAATATAAAAAAGGATTAATTGGTTTAAAGATAGCAAATTAATTAATACTTATTAGTGGGCTAAACGATATTAATAATTCGATAGGAAGTCGGCGTCAAGGTGACCTAACTCTGTCAATTACAAGTGAAAGGAAAGGAAAGGAAGGGAAAGTAAGTCTTACTCTTCTCTTTGTAATTATCCAAAAATTATAATTTGATTACTAAGAGACTCTATTACTTTATTATTAATGAAGACAAGGTTTTGGGATTTTATCTATTGGATTAAAAATTTTAATCTTGCTAGAAAAAGTTAATTGTGGTTTCTGATATCAAATTAAGGTGTTGTTAGAAAAAAAAAAAAGTTAGTTAATTGTGGTTTATCAATTAATGAAATTTTATTTTTAATTGGATTTAAAAATTCCGTAAAATATATTGACAAATGTTAAATTTTTTAATTTTAATAATTTACATATTAAATATTAAAAGAAATTATCCCTAACTATCAATTGAGTTCATAGATATACAACTTTCTTTAATTTTACGAAATTATTTCTTAAAAATTTATTGCCAATCTCATAATGTAATTACCACTTTAGTAACCTTTTAGCCAATTAAAAGAAAAAAAAAAAACATAAAGTCAATATATTTTTCAATAATGATTTTTATTTACTCTTTGACCAAAAAATTTTAAAATTAATTTTTTTAAAGAAAAAATATTATTTCAACAACCTAATAAAAGTAAAACGCGGCGACCGTACGAATTGCACCATTTTTTAATTTTATTTTTTATGTAATATATTATTTATTTATTTCCATTATTTATAAACAAAAATGAAAATCTATTTCACTATTTTTTCATTGAAGTATAACGGTTAAAAAACTAATAATAATATTTTTTCTAATTTTTTTAAAAATATTATTTTTTGTATTTAATTGAATTTATAAAATATTTTTATTAAATTAAATTCTTATTTTAGATAAATATTATTAAAACTCATTAAAAATAAGATTTTAATTAACATAAATATTTAAAAATTGAATTAAATAAGCTTACTTAATAAAATATGTTAATCAATAATGTAATAATTTGGTTACAATAAAAAGATAAGCTATCTAGAAAATTTCAAAAATAATAAAAAAAATTTATAGTGTTTGGGTGAAGTGTATAAAGTTTTATATGGTATTTTTTAAAAATTTAAGTATTTAAAAAAAAAAGAAGCTATATAAATGTACCGTCATTTAAGCCTTGAAGCACCGAAATACCGACCTTTTAAAATATGTGATAATCTCAAAACTCGATTTTGTGCTTAGGTAAAAATGACCAAAACTAGATCGAAATAAAGAGAGATCGAGAGGGAAGGGAAGGGGAAAGAGGAGCTGGAGAGGAAGAAAAGAAAATTTTTTTTTTATTTTTAAATTAAAATGATTATTTTTTAATATTCGTAATATCATTATTTTTAAATTAAATTTTCATTAGATATAAATTATACGTCTTTAAATATTTAATAATGTTATTAACAAATACAACAACGGAGAAAGAGAAACTTATTAAAATCAATGTTTTAAAAATAAAAATACCACATTAATAAAATTTATAAAGTTCAGGGGCATTTGTTGCATTAACCCAAGTATAAACGACCTCATGGCAGTTATATTTTTCTCCAAAGCGGCTTTCCTGTTTTTCTTATTGACTCGTTGGCCAAAGCCAATGCTTGCTCGCTTTCGCTCATTCCCGTAACCACTGGAAGGAGGATCTCCTCTTCTTCGCCGATCGCCGGAGTCTGTTCAACGCCGTAATTTGACCGAATAAGCTAGGGTTCTGACGATATATTTCTGGGGTTTCTTTTTTTTCTTTTTTCATTTTATTCTTCTTTCTCCCCAAAAATGGCGTCTGAGGATGTGAAAAGGAGCGAGTCGGCGGTCTCGACGATCGTGAATCTGGCGGAAGAAGCGAAGCTGGCTAGCGAAGGAGTTAAAGCGCCGAGTCACGCTTTCCTTAGTATTTGCAAGTCTCTTGTTGCCGGTGGTGTCGCTGGTGGAGTGTAAGTCCCTATGTTTTTTAAGATCCGCTTTTTGCTTTTTCTTTTTCATTTTTTAATCTTCGAGTTGTTTGATCATATTTTTACTTTCTTTCGAAAATTTTTATGTTCTTTTACTTACTTCATCAAAAAAAAAAAAAAGAGCTTTCTTTTTCCTTCTCGTTTTTGCTTTGTTCAACCAAGTTAGTTTTTTATTTTCCACCTTTAGAAAACGTTTAAATAATGTAAATTTGTTTTTATAAATTCATTTCCTTGTTTTGGAAAGCGGTGATTTTGAAGCTGGAAAATCCAAGAAAATATGTTTCTTTTTCCTCTATTGTGTTGAATCCAAGCAAGTATTTTTTTTTTTTATAAGAATTTAATTCTTACTCTTCTTTTGAAAATGTTGTTCTATATGTTTAATTCTCCGTTGCAACTATTAAAATCTTGAACCTTTTCTTTCTCTAATGATACTCTGATTATGTAAAAGGTTGAATTGGGTTTTTTTTTTTTCAATGTTATTTGTAAACAAGGGATGATAACCATGTATAGGTCACTGTCTGGTATTTAATTATTTATAGGTAATGATGTGGAAATTTCGGAGATGCAAAAAGTTTGTTTAAATTAACAGTTAATGTTTTACAGATTAATAGTTTAACGTTGGTTGATTCTTCAGAGAGAAAAAAAAAAAAAAAAAACCCCTTTTTCCCATTTTAGGGTTTTAATAGGTTATGATGTATTTTATATATTTCCACTCCCGGTAAGAGGCATTTGTCATTAAAACTTCAAGGATAGTGACCATGGGGGCATTTGATGCTTTGAGAAATTTGATGGTAACTGTTGTGGCCTTGATGGTAGTTGTTGCGAGAATTGAATGGAGGACCTGAGGGAGCATTGATTGACTCTTATGATGGTGATAGGTGAAGAACATAGTCATTTCATGGTCTAAAACGTTTGCTCGCAACTTTTGTCATCCAAAAAATGGTGGGAATTGTATGGCAGATCAGAGGAAGAAATATGACCCTGTTGATTTCTGGATGGTTTTTCTTCATTTGACCTGCTTTCACCTTGTGCTATATTGTGGTCATGGGATGATGCTGTATCTATAATGTGTTAGGATGATGCTTGACTTACCATTTCCATTGCAAGTTTGCATTATTGAATGCATGTTGTATCTATTTCAGGTCACGTAGCGCTGTTGCTCCCCTAGAAAGATTAAAAATTTTGCTCCAGGTAGTTTATGTTATCATCATCATCATTTGATCCTTATTTATTAAGTTCTCGTTTTTTTTTTTTTTTTGGGTATGTTATTAGGTTATGTACCAATGCCTGTTTCACTATTTGTCACCTTGCTTTTCTAGCATAAAGTTTCAACATATTCTCTATTCTCAATTTTGTTAGTGCTGGTGATAATTAGAGCTTTACATATTTTCTATGTTTTCCTAGAGTGTCTGTATTATAGAGTATTAGTTTCTTTCTTTTACAGAGTGTAGACTGAAAGGGATTTCCTTTTTGAACCTGCAGGTTCAGAATCCTCATAGTATAAAATACAATGGAACAATTCAAGGTTTGAAATATATATGGAAAACTGAGGGTTTCAGGGGAATGTTTAAAGGCAATGGTACTAATTGTGCTCGCATCATTCCTAACTCAGCAGTGAAGTTTTTTAGCTACGAGGAAGCATCTAAGTAAGCCTTGGCATTTCCTTTCTTCACCATTAATCTTCAGTTGTTGTTATCACATTTTTTTTCCCCACATCAGTTAAAGGATTGATATGTTAATGTTCATAAAGATAAGATTTATCTTTGAATAATTGCAGACAAAGTATAAACTAATCTCTTCCTTTTTACTTCATTCTGAATATAGGGGGATTTTATACCTTTACAGGCAGCAATCAGGAAATGGTATGCCTTTATCTTTTATCTTTTTGGCCTTTTATAATTGTTGTTTCTATTTTTTGCTCAACTACACTTGTGAATGTTCGTAAGATTTCAAGCTGATTGGTATATTCAATATCATTGACTTTCTTATGCAATTATTGGGGCAAATGTGTACTGGTTGTGAACTTAATATGTCAAATATCTAATTTTGTGCAACTGGAAGGAGAAAGGCTGTGCATCACTTTCTGTCTGCGTGTAGTATCAGTAAACTATGTGCATTAATTTTTGTGTTGGTTCCTGTAGTGCTATTCTCTTCCTTCAACTAATTCAAGTTTTTCCTGTCTAGAATAGTGCTGAATTGGGAAAAATGGAGTCTGTTTTATGGCCCTGATTGGCAGAAGATGAGTTTGCATTCTGTAGTAATTATCAATTTTGTGCTTACCGTATTTACTTATTACTTTCGTGATTTAATTTTGTCTCGCAGAGGATGCTCAACTCACTCCACTTCTACGCCTTGGAGCTGGTGCATGTGCTGGAATTATTGCCATGTCAGCCACGTATCCAATGGATATGGTACGAGGCCGTCTAACTGTCCAGGTAATTTTTCGAGTTATGTTGGATTGGTTATCTTTTGCCTGTGGGGACAGGCTTGCCTCTTGTTATCGCTTTAATGGCTAATGTCCACATGTTATTTTTGCAGACTGAGAAGTCACCTCGCCGGTATCGAGGAATCTTCCATGCTCTTTCAACAGTATTAAGGGAAGAAGGACCCCGTGCTTTGTACAAAGGCTGGTTACCATCTGTAATAGGAGTTGTAAGTAAAATTTTTGTGGTCTTGATGCCTGCACAGTTTACCGTCAATTGCACTACAGGAATCTGCATTCAGATGGATGTAGACTTCTTCCTGAGTGATGAGTTCTATGTTACTTGGACCCAGTTTTGAGTGTTGGATACAGTTATATGTTTGACATGGGTATTGTCAATTTTTTCTAAGTTTTTCCATGTGTTTGGATGGTACTTGGAGTTGGAGGGTAAAATCCTCATTACCCATGTCCGTATATGCATCCAATTTGGGTACTTAAAGAAAAATGAAGAGTCAGAGCAACATAGATGAGTTCCATTTCTGGTCTCCCTGAACTCGTGTGTATTGGTTTATGTATGGCATATAGCTGTTCGTTGGCAAACAGTTGAAGTTCAATGTCCATTCCTCTTCTTGCATCTGTTGACTTTTAATAATGAAAGAACCTTTCTCCTTTATTTATTTATTTTTTGTATGCCAAGGCCTAAATGATTTTTATGATATTTATAGGTACCCTACGTGGGTCTTAATTTTGCGGTTTATGAATCTCTGAAAGACTGGTTGATTAAAAGCAAACCATTCGGGCTAGTTGAGGACTCTGAATTGGGTGTCACAACAAGGCTTGCATGTGGGGCTGCTGCCGGAACTGTTGGCCAGACAGTCGCTTACCCTCTCGATGTCATTCGACGTAGAATGCAGATGGTGGGCTGGAAAGATGCTGCTTCAGTTGTCACTGGTGATGGGAAGAACAAGCACCCCCTTGTATATACCGGTATGGTCGATGCATTCAGGAAAACAGTTAGGTACGAAGGTTTTGGAGCATTGTACAAGGGTTTGGTTCCCAATTCAGTGAAGGTTAGTGTAAACATCTCAGTCTCTGCAATTGACTTCTCTTTAAGCACCAATTGCATAATAAACACTCATTGCCATTTTCTGCAGGTGGTTCCATCGATAGCGATTGCATTCGTCACATACGAGTTGGTGAAGGATGTTCTTGGGGTCGAGTTAAGGATATCTGACTGAAGAAACTACAAAGAGTTTTTTGGTCAATCTTCTGTGTTTGTTTCAACAAGCAGGAATTACTTTGCTTCTAAAGGCAGGAGGATATTTAGAGCCCGCATTTTAGCTTTGTTGATATTTCTGCCTCGCTTACAGCCATCATCTTCTTCGGTCTTAGGTATTTATTTTTCTTACTCATATATGCATGTGCCAATAAGTATTTTTCAGGGGTTATTAGAAAGTAATATATTTGTTAGGAAATTATGCAGCTGCCGCTGATATGCATTCTAATAGATTTCTTTTGTAGAGAATTTAAAATTTTCAGTTTGCCAAGTTCTATTCATCATTTTTATTCTGATACCTAATTTTAGAATGTTTGAGAGTGCTATTTTAAGCTATGTTACTTAGACTCGGCTTTGAGTGTTGGATATGGGTATATTCAATTTTTTCTAAGTTTTTCATGTATTTAGAGGATTCTTGGAGGGTTATATCTCCATATCCATGTTCAAATATAGTTCCAACAAGGATACTTTGAGACAACTAAAGAGTCGAAACAACGTAGATTTTAAGTTCTTAAAAGAAGTGTTTTCCCAGTTGTTGCCCATTATAAGGGAATGAAAAACATCAGCTACTTCCTCTAGGTTGTTGCCCTTTGGACTCGGACAGTTTTCAAGAGTATTTCCTTTAGATCATCATGGCGGCGGCGGTGGTAATCAATCCACATGCACAGCTGCCTAATGGCCTCCCTCTTCTCCTCTCCTAAACCCAGTATGCCTTGATCTTTCTCTTTCATCGCCGTCTCTAAGAATTCTATTTTCTTCTCCAGATGCTTCAAGGTTTTCAGCAGATTCACCTTCTCTCCTTCTTCCTTGTTTGCCTTAATCTGTAGTTTCTCGACTCTCTCTTGCAGCATAGATTCTTGTTCTCTCTTATGTTTCAGTTGCTCGATCGAATTAGCCATTTCGTCGATCAGCTGCTTCTTTTCACTCTTTATCTTCTCAACCCAACTTTTAGCAATCTTTAGTTCTTTCGATGTTTCTTCAATGTAGTGCTCGTAGTGTCCATAACCCTCTTTAAATTTATGGATGAGAGCTTCGAAACCAGTCAAGGTACTATCCACATTCTCTGAGATATCAGTGATCATCCTGGAATAGGCTTTATTGTTCGCAGCAATTATTCCAGACAATGTTGTTATCCTTTCTTGGAGCATTCTTTGTTCTTCCAGGAGCTTTGCTTCTGCTTTTCTGAAGCTCTCTTCGTTCTCAGTTAGTAACTGTTCCGTGACTCGAAGTTTTTGGTTTGACAAGCGGAGCTTAACTTCGATTGTGCTAACACTCTCGACCAAAGTACTGAGCTCATCTCCTTTCATTTCTAAATCTCTTTTCAAGTCTTCAATAATTTGCCGCAAATCAGCCACTATTTGTTCCTTAGATTGAAGTTTCTTATTGTGCTCTCCAGCCATTTCTTGCAGATTCCTTTCTTTGACTTCAATAATTGCCTTGCAGTCCTGAAATGAAGCTTCAAGTTGTTTGTGCTCCTCGCTTAGCTTGTTAAATGCATCTTCGTGTTCTTTTAGCATTCTCTGATGATCTGTAATTTGGGAAGAAGTTTCGTTCTCTGCACTTGCATGTTTTTCCTGGAGAGCCGTGAACTCAACTTCTCTTTTTGCTAATGTTTTCTCTAATTCCAGGATCTGACCCTGTAACCCCACCTTTTCCTCCCTCAACTGACCATTCTCTTCAATTTTAGTTCGTAACTCCACTTCACTTTTCTGATTCTTTAGAGATCTGACCTCAAGTTCTAGATCCTTCATTCTTGCCACCAGACCTTCTTTCTCCTGCTGAATTCTCTCTTGATCCTCAGTCCTGCTTAGTATATCTTCTTTTACCTTTTCGAGGTCTATCATGTAATCTGAAATGGCTTTAGTTTTTCTCTCAAGCTGTACTTCCAGTTCTGCTTTCTGGCTATGCAGGGACTCCAGCTTCTGCTGCAATGTGTTTACCTGATCCATTAAACTCTTGACACGAGTTGATGCTTCATCACTTTTAAATACTATATCTTCTTCTAGCTTAGCTTTCTGGGTGCGTAGCGACTCCATGTCCAATAGCAGATTGTTGATTTGTACTGTCAAGTTCTCCACCCTAGACGATGATTCTTTATCATTATCCTCAAGTTTCCTTGTGAGAGTCAAAAGTTCTTCTTCTCTCCTTTTTGACACCATTTGAAGTTCTGAAATTTGGGATTGCAGTCCTATATTTTGCTGTCCCAGCTGTTCTGCTTCAGCGGCTTTCTTCTCTATCTGCACCTCCATATCTCTGTTTGTTGCTCTCAATAATTCCAAGTCGAGTTCCGAGCTTGTCACTTGTGCCTCTAGTTCTTTTATCTGAGCAGATGATTGATTTCCATGCACCTCATTTAATTCTGTAAGGGTCAAAAGTTCCCTTTCTTTCTCACGCACTTCTTCCTTTGACCGACTCATTTCAGCCATGAGTTGTTGTATTGTGCCCTGTGCCTGCTGAATCTCATCTTGAACCTCGGAAAGCTTCAAGTTCAGGGATTTATTCTCTTCCGCAGTACCATTAAGACTGTGGCTCAATTCTGAAACTTGCTGTTCTGCAGATTCCAGCTGTTGCCGCATGTTGGAAACTTCCTTCCTAACACTTTCTAGCTCTTGCTTTAGAGTTACATTTTCCTCTTTCATCCAATCAATTTCTCTTTTAAGATCTTCTGTATACTTCTGGCCATCTTCAAATTTTTTAACAGCCGTCTCTTTCTCTAGAATTAAGCTATTGTTTTCTCTATTCAGATCTTGCAATCTTTGATTCACCTCTGCTTCCATCTTAGCAGCAGTCTCCAGTTTATGCCTCAGTTCTTCATTCTCAACCACAAGCTTTGATTTTTCTCTCTCTGATCTTTCAGATTCAAGCTTCAGAGTTGCGATGATTTCCTCCACTTCTTGCATCTTGCTTAAAGAAGCTAGATAATCTGAATTTAAAGCATCATTCTCTTCACTTGTAGCTGTCAGCTTCCTCCTAAGGTCTGCAATTTCTTGTTCAAAGCCTTCTGCTATTTTCTGAATTTTGCTTTCCGATTGTCCATTTTTACTGCCTCCATCTTTTGAAGAATAATCAGAGTCTGAATCTGAACTCGATGAAGAGGAGGCACCTCTTTCTCGTTTGCCATGAACCTTTTTCCTGAGCTCCCCCGTGAGATGATCATATTGTGCGTAGAGATTTTGATATTGTTTGTGAAAATCCTCAATTAACTGGACAAGTGGTTCCTTCTTGGAGTCAGCTATTGAGATCCCATCATTTTCTTCGGCTTCTTCATCTTTGATGAGCTTCAATATTTTTGTCACCTTTTCATCAATTTCTGCAGTGAATAGAATTTAGGCTTAATATTAAAAACAAAAGGAAACAAATCATAGGTGGAAATATCATTTTAAGCTGATTGTGGCATTTCAAAACATTCAGGAATCATAGGTATTAGGAAAATGTAGAAAAATACCTATTTTACTTCCTTTAAGCTGTTCATCTTTTTCTGGGTCAACATGATGCCCAAAGAAGGACTTTATAGATTCCCTAAAACGATGCTTTGTCATCTCTTGGATTACCATCAAGTTTTGGGTTACAAGATTACCAACAAATTTTGCTCAGCGAGGGTGCATAAAGACAATCCCCATCTCGAGCATGAAATCTGGAAAGCAGAATTAAGGATAGCTTGTAATTAGTTTCAAACCATGTCAACTAGAAACAAAACAACATACTCCTAACATGATTGACTGATTAATTGATTGCAGAAGTTGTAAACATATAATGTCAGGAGAACCCTGCAAATATCTGAGTCTGTTCGTGGGTATTAGTAGGCAATGCAGAACACAGCTTCAATTAGACAGCATGCTTTGGTAGTTATGTTCCCTGGTAATAGTGCTCACTCTAGCAACACTTTCTAGACGATACTTTCGCTGGTGAGAATGCTCTTTGCCATCTGTGCTCATTGATGAGGGTGCCAACCTCCAACGCTCTAGTGCTTCAGCGCTTAACTCCTCTAAAGCTTAGCTCTTTCACGTCAATTGCTCCACTCTTTTAGCACTACGTTCTTTCAGAGTTCTAGCGCTCCATCGTTCCATTGACATTTTTTCTTTTTGCACTCCAGCTTTTCGAGCCCACAAGCATGTGACAAAAATGATTTATAATGCTACTAATAAGGTCCATCACGTAATGAAGATCGTGAAATTAGCTTCGAAAAGGTGAAAAAATGTTTATGTTTACCGCAATTTTGGAATGTTATGGCAAAAAATAATTTGGAATAGGAAGTACGCCAAGGTTTATTTGCATACCCTGTACCCATTTGAAACGGGATTTAATTTACTAAATCCCAAATTTTGCACCAATCCAACTCAACCATGCGTCATACGGATTCCAATTGAATTCGTAGCAATCTAGAAAGATCAGTAAGAAGAATCGACGAATGTTTTGTTCCCATGATCTCAATTGTTCAATACCTCACATTCTGCTCTTTTTTTTTTTTTTTTCTTTCACCTAATGAGCATTAAGTTACAATAAATTGTCTGATTTATGAACCTCTCCGATAAAGCCACAGAAATAGAATCTATAGATATAATGGTCCCAGACCCACTCCCATTTATTAAAAAACAATTGGCCCTTATCACCTCACAACCAATGAAACAAACAACTATACCAAAAGGGAAAAATCTTACTTTAGGTAAATATGCACTACTTGTTCTAATAAGAAAGAAACAACTAATAAATCAATCCAAAACTCGCAATTCAGATCAAAATGACAAAAATCTAAAAGGAAACAATCTTTTTTTTTCTTTCAACTTAAGCGATGAAGTTGGGAAATAGGATTTAATCTAAGCATTTATGGAATTTATTAAATATTATAAAAAGAACTGTACGAACATGATCCATAGTAATAGAACATGGGCCCTCATAATCGATACATGCAATTACCATAATCATAAGCAAGAAAAGGCTAATGATGTGATTAGATTACAAAAAAGAACCAAAGGAAAAAAAAAGCTAAAAACGTCAGTAAAGTGGCGGATATGATACGAGTTTGACACCACCTCATTATTCACGTTCACTGGGAACAAAATCACCCTCCCAGAAATAGTGGTATTGGTATGAAAAAAAAAAGAAGAAAAAGAAAAAAGAAATACTAGTATGTACTAAGATATGTTTAAGAAAATATACATAAGTAATGAATTATCTTTTGAATTAACTGAAAGTAATACATTAAATATATAAATTGTTTAAATAATAATGAAATAATTTTTAATAAATACATGTAAACAGCAATTAACCGAAGCGATAAAAAACTGATTTGAAACTACAAAAGACGGCTATTATTTGAAAAAAGGTGAGCCGTTCTTTTTGTTTTCCAATTTTTTTTTTTTAGTTCATTAAAATAAGGCGAGGCCCAGTCAATCATCACCCAACTTACTCAAAAACTGTTTTTTATTGTATATATGAAAAATAAATACTATTATTAAAACAAAAAAGAAAATAAAAAAGAAACTGTGAGTAATAAAAACTTTTAATTTATTAAAATGAAATAACTAAATAAACGGTAAAGGAGTAGTACTGCAGTAGAGAGTATATCACTTATATTTTTTTTATAATTTTATAATTATTTAATTATAACATAAAATTATATAAAAATTTATCATTTAAAATTATAAATTTTAAATAATATTTTTGTGAATTTCATAAAATTATAATTAATTAATTATATTATTGTAATTTGGCATTATTCACCTGAGACTTTGTCGTCTCTTTCCTTTCTCAATCTTGCTTAGGAAGCTTTGCAAAGTTTCTGCGAAAAAACAAACAGATTTTTTTCGTTCAAATCAAAAGAGTAAAATAATGAATTTATGATAAATAATCGAATCTAAAACGATGTAAAGTTGTATAAAAAAGTTCAAGAAAATCTGGAAAGAAAAAAAAAAAAAAAAAGATGAATATCGTTGACTTGAACTCAAAATCATGATCTAAATAAAATTTCCATATTAAGTCATTTTTCGATTCTGGAGTTAGCAGTGATTTTTATTTGTAAGAGCAAAACCACATGGATTTCTACAAATTCATATAAAATCAAACGTTCAAGGAAAAAAAATCTAAGTTAATTTTATGTTAAAGAACGAGTAAATCAAAGCTCAAATTATTTTTATAAAATTATGAAAAAGGAAAAAAAAGAGATACGCGATAATAGAACTAAAATTAACTACCAAAACTAAAGTTACTGAAGTTGATTCGGTTAAAGATCAAAGGTTGTGATTGAAAATGAAGTTTAAGTAATAGTAATCAATGAAGAAAGAGAAGACACTAAGTGATGATTAATCATTTGATAATCAAAGATTACCTCTAACTCAGAGCTCCAAAGCTTTGGTCAGGAAGAAGAATTGAAAACAAAGCAAAACAGAAACTTAGGAGAGCGTGTATCTGTATCTGTATATATATATATTTTTTTTTGTAAATTCTTTTGAAATGACCGAAGAAAGCGGTTTTGTTTGGATTAGCGTTTTGTAGCTTTCCAATTTTCAGTTGAGCTTTCCTAACTACCCTTGCATTTGTTCTTTTATTCCAGTTATGCCCTTCGTAATCGGCCTCCAAATGTCGTTTGAAAATCTAGTTTGTCCAAATCCAACCGGTTACTGCAGCGATTAATCATTCAGTAAAAAAAAACAAAACTACGGCTCAAAACTAAAAATCATTAATCCCTACAATAAAAAAATTAATAAATACAATTACATCATGTTAAAAACTTTTTTTTAACAAAAAAGTAATGAATAAATTGATATTTATGAGTGAATACATTCCTCTGAATTTTAAGAGATTTGAATCAAAAATTTTTTTTGAAGTATACCCAAAAGAGAAAATGGGCAAAGTTCATGACTTTTTCTTGATTCTGAGCCTAAAGGTTAAGTTTGAGATCAATTCCTTGAGATGGTCACAGCAGCTGCGGTGGTAGTCGATCAAGAGGCAGAGCTGCCTAATGGCTTCCCTCTTTTCTTCTTCACGACCCAACAATGTCTCATCTTTTTCTTCGATAATCTTCTCCAATTTTCTCACTCTATTCTCAAGCTCATCCACGGCTTTCAACAGCTTCAACTTTTCTTCACTTTCCTCCCTCAAATTAGCTTCCAAATTCAACACCTTCTCCCTTAACACCGCTTCTTCCTTTTCCTTATCCATTTCCTTATCTACATTCTTAAGCTGTTCTACTCCAGTTTCCCTACATGTGTCACAGTCGTTTATACAAACAAGCTCGTCCGCGGCATTCGAAATTCGGGTCAGGGAATTTCTGTCGTCTTTTAATTTGTCTTCTAATTTATCCACGACTGAATTCGATCCGGTCGTTGCATTTTTTCCTGACTCTGTTGTATCACTCAATTTCCTGAACTCGGCTTTACAAGTGGCCAGCTTTTGTTCCAGTGCTTCATTTTCTTGCTGGAGCCTTTGTTTTATTTTCTTGTACATCTCTTCGTTATCATAATGTATTTTTTCGGCAACTGTGATCCTCTGGTACAAAAGACGGATGTTATCTTCGACTTTCTTGTGGAATTCTTGTGCTAAATCCTCCATCTTTTTTTCTAGGAGATGGAAATCAAACCTGCTTCCTGACCACAATTGTCTGGCCAGCTTAGAGTTGGACTCTATAGATTTGTTAGTACTTTCCTCTCTTTCTTTTGTCATTCTCTGTTGATCAGCAATCTGCAACTCTAGCTGGCTTTTCTCCGTTGTAATGGAATCCAACTTCTGTTGTAGAAGTTCAGCCTCTGTATTCATCTGATCAGTTTCGTTAAACCATTTACTTTTGCTGTCCTCCTGAAGAGGAGAAAGCTCAAGGCCTCTTACTCGAAATATGGCTTCCAGTTCTAGAATTCTGGCATTCAGTTGACCCTTTTCCTCTCTCAATTGATTGATTTCACGAATATGATTCCTCACTTCATCTTCGGATTTATTTTTCTGTTCGCGCACATCATCCACCTCTGATTCCAAATCCATCACCTGCACCTGTAAGCCTTCTTTTTCTTCTACCATTATCTGCTCAAGAGCACTCTTTCTTGCTAATTCCTCTTTCAGGGTTTTCACTTGAATCACATACTGGGAAATTTCTTTGGAGTTCCTCTCTAGTTGAATCTCTAATTCAGTTTTCTTGCTGCATAGGCAATCCAATTCCTGCTTCATTGCATTTGCCTGATTGAATGAGTCATTACTTTTGCACGCTATACTTCCTTCGGCTTCACATTTTCGGGCACGTAAATAGTCTACTTCTTTTTTCAGATTGCTGACCCGTGCAATTAAATCCTCAATTTTTGATGTTAAATTGTTTTCAATGTCCTTGATTTTTTTCACGAGTTTAGTTACTTTATCTCCTACCTCCGAGATCTGCGCATGCAGTGCCTTATTCTTCACTCCTTGTTGTTCAGGTTCAGCTATCTGACAATCAAGCTGAGCTTCCAAATTTCTTTTCTGGTGGTGCCGAGATTCCATCTCGGTTTTCAAGCCAGCTAACTGCTCCTCTAGCTCTGCTATTCGTCCCTTATGCGTTGTTTCAAGAGCCAAAAGTTTCTTTTCTTTCTCATCCACTTCTTTTCTCAAACCTCGGTTGATGGCTTCTGTTTCTCGTATTTTACTTGAAGAAGCGAGATGGTCCGAAGCTAAAGCTTCCTTCTCTTCTGTCTTAGAGGCCAATTGATGCTTTAGGTCAGCGACTTCTATGTATGTCTTTTTAAGTTCCTCCTCCAAGTTGCTTGCCATTCTTCTATGGGAAATTCTATTGCTACTAGACACAGTTTTTATTTCTATATCCTCAGAGGAATAATATTCTGAATCCGAGCTGCTGGCGTAATAAGAACAACTTTCATTTCCTTTTCCATTGAGAGCTTTGGGACCCGACTCTTTTGTGAGATGATCATAATGGGTACAGAGCAACTGGTACTGCTTGTGAAAGTCCTCGACGAGTCCGACGAGTTCGGGCTCCTTTTTCGCTCTGTTTCTCCTCTTGATGAGTTTCAATATTCTTTCCAGTTTCTTTTCAGCCTCTGCCAAAAAAAAAAGTGAGCTTCTGAATCTATTTAGGTCTACCTCAAATGGAAGTGGCGATAGAAGAAAATGAAAAACTCAACCATGGTCCATTCATGTAAATGGTATATCAGCAAGGTGCAAATATGAATCTACCAGCAAAATAACGTGTATTCTTTTGGATTTTATTAGTTTTCACGAACCTGTTTTAGTCGCTTCCGCTTGCTCCATCGTTTTGAGTATCGAGACAACCCTCAGAAGTCTTCTCAGTCTTTACTGCTTCATCTCCAATATGAAATTTGCAGCAAATTTAATGAATGGATCCCCAAGCAAAAAAAAAAAAAAAAAATTGCAGTTCCCATCTCAAGCACATCAAACTGGATCTCCGAAAACAAGGTGACATAACATTAATGAATTATTTTGACATTGCCACATTCAAGCATTGTGGAGTCCTTAGAACTTAAGCATATCCTTGTAGACAGTTTGGGGCCGTCACAACACTTTAGATGGTCTACCCCAACATAAAAAAATGCATACGTCAAAGACAGAGTAGCAATAGAAGAAAATCACTTCATCTGCATACTGAAGAAAAACAAGGACCGTTTGTAAATCCGCACATCATATAGTGTACACGAAAATTGTTACATCAGACATTCTATTGAAACTGCTCAAAATTAGGAGTCTTGCAATAAGTTGGTATTGACAAAAATGCAATCAGACATGCTTGTCTAAATCTTCAATGAATATGCTTGACCTATCTACAATAATTCCTTCTTTAAAATAAAATTATGATCAGAATCAAACAAATTTTAATATACATCAAAAAGAAAAATCCAATAAAACAATCAATAAATCAATATATAGCTGGACAAAACTCATACCGGATATAACTTGAACATGAGATCTAAAGGTTTTAAGATCTCGTGCTTGTCATTGAATCAATGACTTATTGGCACATTAAGAAATTAATTTTTTTATAAAATTATAATCATAATCAAATAACTTCTAGTGTGCATGAAAAAAAAAATTAATAAAATAACTAATAAATCATCATATAATTAGATAAATTTCACATTCAAAAAACTTAAACTCAAAATCTGAAATCTCCTACTTGTCATTGAAACAAGTACTCATCGGCACATCAAGAAATCATTAATGATAGTACTACCTAATAAAAAATCTTAATCAAAGATGCAAATTAACCTCCCATTTTGGAAACCCAATACCCTAAATCAGATTCTTCAACTGTAATACCCCCTAGCCAACCAACGAAAGAGGGGGAGAAAAAAGGAAAAATCCTTTCTTGCCCTAAACACATTCATGAATCTAGGAAACTTCCTTGAGCCAAGGGATATAATCTAATAGGTTGTATGACACATATCCTACAGCATAACTTTATATGATTTTGACATTAAGGCCCACCCAAAAACTGGTGTTCCATTAATGAATCCAGATTTTCCAAAAGAGTGGTTGCTGATTAACGGTGGATAATGTGTCAGATGTCATTTTCAAAGGCAACAACCCCCTCCCCCAGCTATTTCTTGATACTTTTTGAGTCTCAAAATTTAAACAACTTTACCTAATTCCCATTTAAAAAAAAAAAATAACAGCTAACATCTTCCATAGCCTAGCAATCTAAATCAGGTGATTAAATGTATTTTAAATTAAATTTTGGGATTTTACAGTATCGAATGGTTAAACATGTTGATTATGTTTAATAAAGGAATGACATTCGCTGAAGACTATGTTAAATTTTATGGAATCCAATTCAGAATTCAACATAAAAAGAATCTTTTAAGATGAAGCAATATATCAGAATATGTAATTTAGTTGTACTAATGAAAATATTATTATATATATTTTATAATTTTTGTTGACAATCAAACGAAAATAAAACGACCTTTTTTCTTAACCCGGAAAAATACATTGAAAACAAATTTTACCGGGTGATTGAAGGCGAATGTTCTCTCTGCCAATCCAAATGCAGTGAAATGAGTTGAAATAATTTGCAAATTGGGAGGCATTTTCCGGCTGACAAAAAAAAAAAAAAAAGAAAACAGTAAAATAGGGAAATTATAAAAATTCACTTTTGTTTGGTTATTTTGTCTTGGCATGCCTGCGTCGGGACTCGGATCCATGACACAAATGCCTTGGATTTCGGTTTCTATTACGCACAATGTCATTGAATTAGCCCCCAAAAATAATTCAACCGTTGGAAAAGTAACGTGGCTAAAAATTCAAAGTGATGCCACGTGGATGAAGTCCCGCGCTTTGTCTTTTTGTCTTTTGTCATGTGCCTAATTTAGATTTGTTTGGATTCTCAATTAGTTGCTTTGCTTTTGCAAATTGCAAGTAGAAACGATATTTATGCCTCAAAAAAGAAAGAAAAAAGAAAAAAAAGGCACATGGCAAGGTGGAGCCTAACTTAACTTTTAATGATATTTTTCATAAGCTGTGTTTCCCATTTCCTTACGACATTAAGCATGTGGTTGCCTTGCCTTGTTTTTATTGTAAACCTATAATTAAACTATTTTGTATAATAAAACATATGATAAACTAAAAAGCTAGAAATCTTGAGTTCTGAAAGGTGACTGGAGAGTGCAGTCACCAGTAAGTGCAGTGTTTCCCAATTACTGCATTTTATAATTTTGAGAATATGGTAAAAGACTTAGCCGTTCGGTCCAGTCCTGTGTAAAAGTCTTTCAGTGACCATGCAATTTCACCTCAGAAATATATATATTCCGTGTGTGTGGTGTGAATCAGGATAAGAGAAGACCAGGCTACCGTCCACTCATTAACTCAGAATCCAAAAAATGAAGAGGTTAACCCATGTTGGGCTGTGATTATTGATCCAATCATTAACCCAGAAGCTTTTTCTGATGGACTTGGGCTAGAGGTCATTAACTCAGAAGCCTTGTTTAACAGACTTGTGGCTTTGTTTAGTAGACTTGAGCTAGATTTGAGGTCAATACAAAAATAATATTGCTGGCTATGGGGTTCGAACCCATGCGTACTTATGTACAGAAGATCTTAAGTCTTCCCCCTTAACCTCTCGGGCAAACCAGCTGAATGTGGCAAGTCACTTCAAACAAACAATCAAAGCCGTAGGTGGGTATTCAAATAAAGGAACCCAGGAGATAGAGGGCTCAGCGGGAAGAGGATTGTACCATGAGAGAAGCAAGGCTACAAAAGCCGGCTAACGGGGGCATTCCTGCGTATGAGAACATAGAAATAAAATAGGCTGAGCTTCAACTCAAATGAATTTATAAGTGATAATCAATGTTGTTTGTAACGCAAGTTTAGTTTTTTTCATGAATTATTAGCATTACTAGAGGTCAGACTTTATTTTGCAGACAAAATTAGAGGTCGTCAATCTAACAATTGGACGGGTTAAAGTAATTTGAGTTTTTTATTGTTTTAGATTCAAATACTTTCAAGCTTCAAACCAAATTTGATTTTATAATATATATGATCATTTTAATACATTTTCGTACTCCAAATCAAGTTTTAATTTTTCTAAAATTTAAATTGTTTCTTGTTCAAAATTTTTTTTCAAATTTGAATAATTTAGCTTTTGATTTTTTTTTAATTTAAATTTTTGATTTTTTTAATTAAATCAAATACAAACAAAATTTAAATTAAATTTTTTCAAATAAAATTTAAAAAAAAGTCAATGCATTTAATCACCTTAAACAAAAAACCATATATATATATATATATATATATATATATATTGTTAAAGGAAACTCTCCACGGCTTAAAAAAAAAAAGTTCATTTCAATCTGGGAATATATAATCAATGGATTCTTCGCACCTGACGAGCCAAATAATTCAACATTTGGTATTCTGAGAAAACACAGATACGCCTGCACTGTAAATTTATGTATCTGTTCATTGAAGACTAACTTTAAATGGGGTTTTGACACGTATGTTAATTTTTTTTTTTATTTGCTTGGGCCAGAGTTTGATGCGTTGTCTTCGAAATTGTGCAATTCAAAAAATGAAAAAAAAAACCCAAAGAAAACGTGGAAACTAAAATGTTTCATTAGTATACACCACACACAATAACTGTTCCAGCCTTATCATTTTCTACGCAGTTCGTTGCTTCATACGGAATTAAACCACATGCATTTTACAATTTTTTTTTCATAAAATAAAAATAAAAGTATTATATACGTTGAGAGTTAAAAATTTATTTTTTTAAGGATAATTTATTTTATAAATAAATTAAATTAAATTTTAAATACACACTTTAAGTAAATTTTACCATTTGTACAAGTTCTATTAGATCTTTTAAGTTTCATCGATTGAGTACGTAATCTACTTTTTAGAATGAGATATTTGTCACGTTAATTACAACACTACACAAACCAATTTGGTAAGGCTGGAAATATTTAAATGGGTATGGAAAAAAATATTTATGACGTATTGCTTATTTCATAATTTTTTTCTTTCATATTTATTATTATTATTATTATTACTACTATGATTATTCTTGCTACTTCTACTTTCACTGCACCATTGAGGCATAAGCAAAGAACTTTTATTTTCTCGTCTCCAGTCGCTGCTTTTCTTCGCTTTCTTCCTTTTTCTTTTTTCCCTCGATCTCACACAAAATGGCAAGTAGGATTACTGATTCGTTAGATTTGGGCGAAAATGAAGATGGTAATATTAGCAATTGGGGCGTCTCTATATTGATTTCTTCCTTAAAATCAACGTTTTGTGCCAAGGATTTTGCTAAAGTAGAAGCGGTTCTAGTAGCAAGAGAAGAGAAATCAAAGACGGAGATCGAGACACTGAGAAAGCAAAAGGATTTGTTTTTCTACAAATCCGAAGAAGAGAGATTGGACAGGATGAGTCTCGAAGACGAGTTGAAAAAGTGCAGGAAAGGGTACGAGGAAATGAGAAATGAGGTGTCGAAGCTGCGCGAAGAGAACATGGTTTTAGGTGAGAAAGAAAAGTCTGCTGAGGAAAGATGTAAGAAATTGTTGGAGGAGGTAAGGAGAATCGGGGACAAGGAGCATGAAATGATTGATTTAAGAAGCAGGAATTGTGAACTTGAATGTGCCAAAGCGAAGGCTGAATCTGAGATGGAAATATTGAGGAAGAGATTTGAGGATTTGGGTAAGAGGGTTTTGAAATTAGAGAGTTATTTAACATTGTTGAAGGATCAAGAGGATTCGAAGAGAAATGGGATTTGGGGACAAAACAGGAATATGGAGAATGGGAGGGTAAAACCCGATGAGACTATGAAGGTGGACGAAGTCTCCGTCAGTCCAAGTTGTGATTCTTCTGCCAAAGCTAATGGGCATTCACGAAATGCTGGTAAAAATTACGACCTGCTTCAACTTTATTTATTTATTTATTTTTACGTTGCTGTTTGATTGGTTGACTTGTTTTTGTTGCTTGTTTGAGTTTCTAATCATGTTATTAATTTTGATTTTGTTCATTCAATGTTCATCAACACTGTGGGATAAAAAAGACTATCTTTTTAACAAATATAGTGACACTGTTTTTAACAAGTATTCTGTTTGGTGTATTGGATTAATGTTGTCGGTATCTGGGAAGGCTTGCTTGTCCGGCATAAAACCTCCTTTTCAATGCAAAGCCTTGTCTTGGTGTTAAATTGGTTTTGTTACCTGTTAAGATTCTTGATCTGGAAACATAAATTACTGTAGTGAAGTTTACTTTTGATGCTGAAGATTAATTTGATACTGAGCAAAATAGTAATCTGTTTGGAGTTGTAGAATCAGCGGGGGTAAATTAATGGCATAAAGGCATATAAATAGGTCCCTTTTTTCAAACAAGTATGACTGTGCTATTGATTTGAGAAATTCAGGTTATTGTTGATCATCAAGATTGATATGCATGAAGATTTTGGTATCATTTTGTTTTATAGACTTATAGTTCAACTGATACTGGTATCAAATGATATAATAAATACTGAAATAACAAGAAAAGGAATTTACTGTAATAGCAAGTATGTATCGTGGGAACATCCAAACATTATAGCTGATTTATGAACCATGCTTCATGACTAAATTATTACTAAATTTGAAATTACTGCATGTATAGATCATAGAATGCATATACAGATGCTGGAGTTTGCTGTGGATGTCAAAAACAAAATACGCATCCAAGGGCCACAATTGCTTTTACCAATATGTTTTTCTGGGGCTGTACTTTTTTCTGTTGTATCTTTAGGCGATGATTGTACTTTTCAAACAATTCAACTTTTCTGAAAAGCAATAGAATATGAAGAAAATTATGGTCTGGCACCATGGCTTCCGTTTAAGTTGTTAACATATAAATTCATTAGATTTCCAAGTTTTATAGAACAAATTTTAGGAGGTTATGCTAAATGCATGTCTATGACCAATAATTACGTATTTCTGGAACTTGAAAGGTCTAGTTTTGTACCTTTTAACATCTGCCAACAAAATTTTGTTTACAAATTCTTCGTAAAAACTTGCATGCCAGGGTGTGGCCGGTCTCCATCTCAAAACATTGTTGAGATTGTTGATATTGATAGTGACGATGATTGTGCAGAAGCAGAAATTCTGAGTGAAAAAGGAATGACTCATCCTGCAGAGAACTCAAATTCGGATCAGATTTGCATAGAAAATGGAACTGCAACTCTCAAAAGAAAACTAACTGTATCTATAGACGTAGGTCAGAGTGAAAATGGTGATAATGATGATAATACATTGAATGGGAAGTTAAGGATGAAGAAACTTCAAGAACCAGTTTGCAAGCCTGATGATTTTCCTCTTACCCGCTCAACGACTATCTCTTTTAATGGTAATGAGGTTAACAGAGGTCTCGCCACATCAAGGGGAGTTTCAAGGCAACGTGAACAGCAAACAGAGTCCGAGCTGAAGTCTCAGAATCTTATGAACGGGTTTCCTTTGGATGGGCTTGGTTTCGTTGAGGAAAGTTCTTCTTCCTCCGATTCTGACTCTGATGATGACAATGATGGTGTGGGTATTTTCTTCAACAATTCTCAGGTTGCATCAGTGGCCCAGCAGGAAAACAGAAATTAGCCAAACTGGATGGTTATTTTCTGTTTTAGATGGGAACACTCGAAGAGGTATTTGTCAAATTGTGCCAATTTACACTATATCTTTGATGCACATAGGTATTGCCACGGAAGCATTTTTAATGTCCCTGCCTTTTCTTCTTTTTGTTCATTGATAGCTAAGTTAGTCGGACTCAGGTCTGAGTATTGGAGTCGGGTATGTGTCCGACATGAGTATGTTCAATTTTTTTAATATTTTTACATGTATTTGGAGGGTCTTTAGAGGGTTATATCCTTATACCCATGTCCAGATATGCGTCAGACACAAGTACTTGAAGAAAAATGAAGATTCAAAACAACATAGATTGATAGTAAAGGTGAGCACAAGATAGTTTAGCTCGGTATCTTGAAAGATGGGATCTCATAAAAACTAGTTACAGGCGTGAGAACTATCGAAAAGGAAAAGATGTGTAGAGAAGAGAGAGAAAGAGAAACAAGAAGAAGGGAAGGGAGAAAGTTGCTGATTTTTTTCTAATATTAAGTTTTGGCGAACCAAATGTTGATTTGTAACCTGTGTGCTCTGTTTTATGATAACATGACACAATTATATTTCCCTTTAGCATTGATTAAAAAAAAATGGCTTCTTGTAAGTTTTATATATCTGTTGTCTGCCTTCCTTAAAATCTTTCTACAATAATTTTTCATGCACGTTGGCTCCAGGGTATACCCTGGCCTCGTGTGTCTTAGATGGGGATCTGGTGGTGAAGCTACAGAAACATGTCAGGGAGTTGCTGGAGCATGACCCAAAGGTCTTGATCATTATAATGAACTAACTATATGGCACTGTAAGCAATTAATTTAGATATGCCCAAAGAGAAAGGATCCTTTATTGTTGTAAACTTATAATTTTAGATTGCACAAGCCGATATTGTTCTCTCCAGAAGTGATAGTAATACTGTGAATCTGTGATAGCAAAGGCTGGAGCAACTGTCTATAGAGTATGGGACTTCTTTTTTTTCTTTTGGGTGTCTGTGTGTGTTTTCTCATCTTTAAACATATTTGAAACCATTCATCCGATCTTAGCGTAGATAATGACATGCATTAGAAGAAGCAACATTGTTTTATAGCGACTATTGGCTGTTGGTATATTTACATGCTTTACCTTTAGTATATCTTCAATGAAGAATTAAGCTGGTCTTTGCAATTTTGCTGGAAAGAGTCAGAAAGGCCCGCCTTTATATTTTCCCTGTTAGATTTTTTTCCACTCAACTAGAATAGGAGGTGGGTAGTTAGTCCCATCTGATGACCCAGGAAAAGGAAAAAGGGTGTATGACAGTATTTGATGATGCCTGAATCTTGCATATCTTTCGGATGCTTAATAAATACCTTAGCATGTAAAGATTGAAAACTGTTCTTCGTGGATCTTGCTTTAGCCTTCACCTATATGATGAACAATTGTAATTTTGCTTTAGCTTGACCCCACAATGATATTGCTTCAATATTTATTCTATTTGTGCGAACTGAGTTTTGGTTGGAAATGTGACTCTGCTATTCAGTTGAAAAATGCTGTCAAGTGTCAAGCGTGTAGTTTATAACTGAGACCTTGGGGTGCAATAATTCTTCATGAGATATTGTGGGGCAAAGACTCCCTTTTCCATGAGTTTTCTATGATAAAAAGTTGCCTTTGATGTGTTATTCATCCAATAGTAATAAGTCATTGTATCTGATTTCTGTTACTTATCTTTGCAAAGACTGCGTTTATTTATGATTTAAATGCAAGTTCCTTAGAATTGCCCAGTCAATCAACTCAGACACTTTTGTGTTTTGTTTTTTTTCTGAAAAAGTTTGACAAAGCAGAGTTGTATCCATTACTCTTTTCAATTCCTTTCATCTTTCTTTCGTTTCATCGAAAAATATTCCGGCCATGAATTTGCAAATTAGCTTGACGTGGCTTCCCCGATGAGTTTGCATGTAGCGATGGGTTGGGTTAGCAATGTGAGGAATGCACCGGGTAGGGAAGGGAGCTGGGAGCTGGGAGCGGATGAAGCGGCTTGAGTGAAGCCAGAGGTTTGAGCAAATTGATAGCAAACTCTATAGACTGTGGTTGTCTGGTCCCTAGCGTAGCCACATTATGCCGCCATGATCACCTTCTTTTGTCAACGTTGGACCGACGTGGAACTGTCCACCTCCATCACCACCACCCCCATGCCGTCTGGTTCGGTGGCAGGAACAACAGCAAACGTGTTTCTTCTCCTTTCTTCTTAGGAAATCAATCATCTACTAACAACTAAAATATAGGTTCACGAAAAGACAAACTCGATATTAGTAACAAGACAAAGTACGTCTGCTAGCATATACTTGATCATATCCTATAAAGAAATAAGGGGTTGGCATATGTAGTTCGCTTAATCGGTGTCTAAAGTATAAGTTAAAAATTATTTATTTACAATAATTCATTTAATGCATTTATAAAATGAATTATCGAGTTTAGTATCATAAGTTAAATAATATTAATTTAATTGATAACTTTAAAAAAAATTAAATTTATAATATCAAATAATAAAATAAAGATATGAATGTCTTTTAAATTTTTTATTATAATATGTTATTAGTAAGACAATCAACAACAAATTAAAAAAAAGCTAGTTACTTATTCCAGGTGTCTTCAAAGCGCTACTTTGATTTGCCTAAGTTTTTGGATTAACCTTTGTTCCCCTCCTTTCTGGGTGTAGAAAAGCTGCTTAGGCACCATCAGGAACATTGCAAATGTCTGCTGCGTTTAGTTTTCTACTCATTCCACTCATTTACTGGCATTTAGATCTGCGGCTTACAAAATATTGCTATGATCTTCGCAATGCCAGAGTCCCGTGGTGTGTTCTTGGTGTTCATGATAAAGCTGTGAGCTATGTGAAATTCCTGGACTCAGAAACCGTAGTTAATGCTTCCACTGACAACACATTAAAACTTTGGGACCTCAATAAAACTAGTGGTGGGGTGGTGGCCTGTCGTCTAATGCTTGCAGCTTAACCTTTCCTGGACATACCAATGAGAATGTTGGCGTTTCTCTGCTGGCAAATAGTTTTTTGTTCTTATTATATCTAGACTTTGAGTCTCTGACAAGCCTATTGTCTTCATTTGTATTTGGTTCGACATTTCACTTGCTTCTCCAGAATTTTGTGGGATTATCCGTTGCTGATGGTTATATAAAATGAGGTATTAACTTAAGCTTGGTTTTCTTCTTTTCTTCTAGAGGCAGGGGAAAGGGGGGAATAGAAAATCACTCAGTTAGCAGATACATTTAACTGCTTCTTTTGGCCGCGAAGGACTAACTTGTTGAAATGTTGTGTTCTAGGTATATGCTTACTATAGATCTCTGCCTATGCGAATAACTTCGCATAAATTTGGGTCCATTGATCCTATTTCTGGGAAAGAGACTGATGGTGACAACGGGCTGTTTGTATCAAGTGTTCACTGGAGAAGGAAATCAGACATGGTTATTGCAGCAAATTCTAGCGGATTTATTAAAGCGTTGCAGATGGTTTAAAGAGAAGATTAATTGCTTCCTGGCTATTATTATTAGAACCTAAGGGTTGCCAAAATTTCTTCTGGATGGTTATTATTAAGCAGCGAAGCCATCCTGGGTTCAGGCAAATGTTTATTTTAGGGCTTTAGCATAGAGTATCCTATGCAAAGTTAGACAAACTGAATTGTGGTTTCAGATTATCAGAAGTTAGCCAGAACTTGATTGCACTGGTACTTTTACAGGCCTAAGAACCACGATAACACGATGCCACCATGGTCCCAAGTTAGAGAAATCCGCTGTAAATACGGCAAAGCAAATTTAGATCGAGAACTTTTCTATGAGAGGCTTTCCATCACGGTTCTTGGAGCAAGAGTATGGCATAAGGATGTGTCTTACATCTGCTATTTTCATCCTTGAAACCAAAATGAGCAGTCCTTTTAAGCCTTTTCAATAAAGAACTGTAGCTTTAACCCGGTTTGTTTATGATATAGCTTAGAGGTATAATTGATAATTTACTCCATTCTATGGAATTATTATTGGGTTGTAAGTTATAACTAAGCATAATCCGTCTATGTAACTTAACTTATTACCTCTGCAAATCTACAAAATTTGATGGGTTTAATCTTACACTTCTCTTATTTGGTTGCCAGATTTTTCTTCTGAGTTCAGTCAACAATTAGATCAAATGTTTCATTCAAAAACTGTCTGAATGGACTAATTTTCATGGAAAATTGAGCGATCTGCAACGTTTCTAGAAGGAAAAAGAAAGGGGTAAGGTATTGATGACAAAATGGAGCTATCCAACCGGAAACTTTTATATCCTAGGAGACCATAACACAAGAAACAGAAATGTGAAGCAAAAAATATAGTACAGTGTTCCTCCTATTGTACCAAAAACTACAAGATGACGATGAAAAAAAAGGGCAATAGCTATCTGTATCATGGAAGTTCACATCTTGGGGCAAAATATTTGATGGAAAACCTGCAACAACCCTGTTCATGATTTATGCTGATTAATGTGGGTGCTAATCCGAGGTATGACCAGCTGCTGCCCTTAGCCGGTCTCTGCTCAAAGTCCTCGAAATTAATCGTGGCCCACTTTCTTGGTTTGCCTTTACCATGTGACCACGATTCAAGGAGGTTGCTGGTTGTTTGGATTGTCCATTTGGTGCCCCTGCAATCATTGAATAAATACTTTTAAATTGGGATTTTGTTAATAATTTTCTACCATGAAATATGAAAGTAGAAATTACTATCTTATGATAGATTATATGTAAATTTGACCTGAACTCTTTTTGGCCTTCACAGCGACAGTGGTGTTTTTCTTCACCAGTACAATCTTCTTCTCCGGAATCTTGGTGCAAATCGATATCTTTTGGGGCGTCGTATCAAAATTGATTGATCTTTTTTCTGGAATCTCAGAGTAGACTGACTTGATATCCGAACAAATCGATCTTGCATCGGAAGCTACAGACTTTGCATCACTTGCTGCTAGCAATGGATCCTCGGCTGCTATAGAATTATTGTCATCTCTGCAACTTGAGGCTGCTTCATTGGCTAGCTCTCCATTCTTATTATCAATGGTGTTCAAAATAGTCTTGTCTTTCTCAGCAAGCCTGTAAGCGAACATTTGGAATGGGATTTGTGCCACTGATAATGGATTGAAACTCCCGTTTGCTGAGAACTTTTTCAAGAACCATGCCTCTACCTCACAATAATCTGAAATTGGGAACCGCAATTCGGGCTGGTCATGGTCAGGATTCATCACAAGGAACTTCTTGATGTACCGTAAAATCCGACAAATGGATGAGAAACTTGGGCGCTGATTTGGATCAGCATGCCAGCATCTTTTGGTCAAGTTGACAAGGTATTTAGGTGCTGTGTAGGGAAAGAGCGGCCTCTCCCCTGCTCTAATATTTCGACTCACCTTCTCCCCTTGAAGATGTCCATCTTCGAAAGGGACTTTCCCTGTCAAGAGCTCAAAGCAAAGCATCCCAAAGCTGTAGACGTCAGCTTTCTCTGTGTACTTGAAATTGTTAGTCTTAAGCCCTAGCTCTCGCTCTAGCAAAACTTCCGGAGCATACCAGATAAAAGGGTTAGGTTCATCCTGCTTCAGTGATGAATTCGGAGATGAACCAGTTTTGACATTGTTTAAACCAAAACCTGAGATTTTCAAATTGAGATAACCTTCAGTGCTGTTCCTAGCTTTCAGGAAGACGTTTGAAGGGTTTAACTCGCCATGGTACATCTTCTGTGAGTGCAGATATTCCATCCCTCTTGCAATCTGAATCATAAGATCGACCACAACGGGAAGGGAAAATGAGACCCTCCTTCTCGAGCCGCCCAAGTAATGGCTGAGATCCTTGTTCATCAACTCCTGAATAAGCATTACCTCTTTCTTTTCCTCATCGTAAAACCCGCAAAGGTACTGCAATATGTTCGGATGAGATAGTGAAAGTAGGGTAGAGATTTCAGAATTTGATGGTTCAACTTCAACCTCACCAAAGAAGTGTCTCAAAACAAAGTTATCTCCCAACCATTGGATTTCCTTGTACTGCCCCCCTAATCGTCGCCTTACTAGGTAATCCCCTCCATACAGGATTGAACTTGGGAAAAGTTTGTCTTTAGAAGCCTCTGATCCAATAATTTTCTTGATCAATAAAGCAGCTAGCCGCTGCTGAGTTTTGGTTGCGGATTCTGAGCAACTTTTCTCCTTTAGAACTTCAACAAGGTTCCATCTATCTTCCCTCCAAGCAGTGTCGAAACGGGCACAAATTTCGCGAGGGATCAAATACTGCTTTCCGAATCCAAACTGAAAAAGCTTGGGGTCGTTCCATTCCTTGTCATACTTCCTCGCAAGTGCAACTCTCTTCCTTTGCATCTCACCCTGGTCAAGACCTGCAATCTCTCCAGCGGTCTCGATGGCCTCGATGACGGCTGGGAAGTGGCAAAGCAAATTGTGGATGTGATTATCGACGCAATCCTTGTTTTGATGGAGGTTGATTGCCTTTACCCACCAGTCTTTCTTGTCCATACATTGTTTGACATAAAGTTCTCCTTCTTTAAAGATCCTTTGAAGCTCTCTTAATGGATATTCAAGGGCGTTCCACTTTGTGTTCTTTTCGTCTAGTTTCAGGCTCAGCCTGATCTCCTCGGCTATTGTATTGAAAGCCAAACAGAAAATATCGAACAACAAACAGCACTGGCGTCGATTGATTTGAATATCATCTTGTAAAACCATGAGAGCTCTCAAACTTCCCAAAACCTCACCAATCTGCCTGAATTGCTCCATTAAAGGTCACGACTTTAAGAGTTTAGCACAAAAATAATAGCGATATTCCCCCCGAATGATCACAAGGGTGCTGTCAAATCCTGGAGGTAAAACTCCAAAATCAACAGCCCCCAAACACTAGGCCTGCAAATATTGTTTTTTTCAAAGAAAATGGTTGGACGGTTTTAAGATCTTGAATCAAAGCGTATACTGGGATGATTCCAAGAAAATTTCAAAAAAAAAAAAAAAAAGAAATGTTTTAGCCTTATACAAACCTCTCAGTGCCAAAGACTCCCCCTTCCGACGCCAATCCAATTTCAGACAGCCAAAAAAGACAGTGATTTCAATCCGTTTGACTCTCCTTACAATCCGAAAATTTCGATTTGATCAAGAAAACACCCCATCTTTATTCCATAGAACAGAACATAAAAGAAAGAAAGAAGAAAACAAAAAACAACATAATTAATAATGAAAATGATGTCCCAACAAAAGAAAGTAGAAAATAAAAAAATTGAAAAGAAAGCTGAGCATTGCAAGAATCCAAGCAATATCCGTCAAAGAGCACCTGAAAGGAACAACGCTGGTAACTCTGATTGAATTCTTGGGAATTCTGGAAAAGAAAATCTCACAAAAGATTAAAAAAAGAAAAAAAACAGAAACAATCAAAGCAAGAACCTGAAATCACTCAAAAAATTATTTTGTAACGAAAAGAAAAAAAAAACATATCTGAAGATTGAAGAACATAACGGAAAAAAAAAATAAAAAGACAACAAAGAACAACATGTTTTTTCATAGTCAACTTACAAAGCTTTTTTAGAATAACTGAAACATTTAAGGGTTTTTTTCTTTTTCTTTCTCTTTCTTTCTTTCTTTTCTTTTATCTATAAAACTTTAAACACGTCCCCGAAATATTTCTTCGTAAGTCTATATATAAATATGTTCCGCCATTTTCGTCTTTGATTATGCTTTAAACTTTTTATTATTATTATTATTATTATTATTATTATTTGAAAAAACTGTTATCCTCTTCAACGGTCTGACTGTTGGGTTCTTGAGAGAGAAAGCTTGTACGATGTCGTTTTGCAAGTATTTTAGCTGTCTTTGTTTTTTAATATAAAATAATATATTTTTATGATGATGTAAATTTTTTAAAATTAAAAAAACAAAAAAAATTTTAATTGATACATGATAATCGTGTTACATATCATTTATTTTGAATTATATAATAATTAATAAAATATATTACAATTTTAAAAGGTAAATGGGTGAAATTTTTATTAGTGAAAATGAATGAGGTTAAGCATTGATATTATATACTCTTGATTTTAAGAATATGATTATTAAATTAATTAAAATTAGAACATAAATATTAAATTAGTCCCTTCTTTTTAATTTACAAGGACTTGAAATACACTTTCAACTTTCATTTTTCCAACGTTTTGACTATATATTCAAACAAATCAAATTGTCTAATTTGGAACATATATGCCGACTTGATGATGTCAAAAGCAAAATTAAGAACAAAAAAAAAAAAAACACTTAATCCACAATTTGAGGAATGGGTCTAACTTGGATTAATAATCAATTTGATTTATAATTAGAGTTGTTTAAAGCTTATTCTATTTAAAACTTATAACTCAGATTTTTAATTGGAGTTGTTCATATTTATTACAATTTTTAAAAAATAAATGTGTAAAATTTTTAATTGCGAAAATGAATGGTGCCAAGTGTTAACTATCAGTCTTGTTTACTCTTGATTTAATAGTATCAATAATAAATTAATTAAAAATTAGAATATAAATATTAAATTAATTTTTTTTAATTTAATTTTCATGTACGAGGACTTGAAAGATACTTTCAACTTATTATTATTTTTTTTTCAAAACGTCATTTTGACTATATTTCAATCGAATGAAGCTGACTTTCTTTGGAATATATACCAACTTCATGATGTCAAAAGCAAGATTTCAAAAAAATGAATAAATAAATAAAACCTAATTCACTAATTAAGGAGTGAGTCTATCTTGGGTTAATAATCAATTTGATTTATAATTGGAGTTGTTTAAAGCTTGGTATAACCTATAAGGAAAGCCAACTTGAAAGTGAAATATAATTAATTTTCATTATTTTTCTGATTTTGACACACACACACACACACACACACATATATATATAACTTATTTATTACTAATTATATCTGTCTAATCTTTATTATATAATTTGATTTCTTTCCAGGTATAAAAACTAAATAAGAAAATTTTTTCAAGAAAAAAATATTAAAACAATATTTTGCAAACTTGAGTTACTTCTATATTTTTATAATAGCAGAGAAGAAAATAATTTCCTAGAATGTAAAATTAATTTATTTTTTGTACATTTTCTGATGAAATTATATATATATATATATAACAGAAGTTACATTTGTAATTAAGTTTTACATCCGGATAAGTAATTACTGGATTAAATTAAAGAAATTAACTAACCAACAAATCAGTCCAAATGTAAGGTACAAAGAGATTTCAATGTACGATCTCAAAGTTGCAAGGACTCCTTATCATTAAGCCAAACTTTCATTGTTTTATATTATTTATATTTATTTAATTTGATTGTTATATTTTTTATTAGATTTATATAAATCATGCTTTTTAAATTTGAAGTTAATTAAAAAGGTTTAATGATTTGATATAAAAAATAATTAAATCGTTAAATATATATTAATAAAATAATTTTTTTATTAATATAATAAAAATATTAAATTAATTTAAAATTTTATAAGCACGATGTATAAAATTTATATAGTTAAATATAAATACTAATTTATTAAATATTGGATATTGGTACGACGACTACATGGATGAAAGAACAAAAATTAAAAAAAGAAATTATTATGAAAATATCAAATAGTTCTTTTTCGGGGAATTTTTTAAAAATTAAAACTAATTAAAATTATTTAAATTTTATACTAAATGATTTTTTTCATTTTTATTTTTATAGATTTATTATAATTTAAATTTAAATTTTAAGTCATTGTATCAATGGAGTTGATGTCACTTAATTACTAAGAGATATAATTCAGTTAATTATTTTATTAATAACTATATCATGGTACATCCATTACGAGGGTGATGGGGAAAAAAAAAGTGAAAATATTATGTTTTAGAATAAGAAAAAGACATATTTATTCTTTAGTTTATACTATTATTAATATTTTTTAAAAGGTTTTTAAGTACTTTTTATAATTGAATTAGTGTTCAATTTATACGAATTAATTTTTATAACTCGTGATATCAATTCAGTTATTTTTTTTATAATAGTATATATATAGATAATATAAATTAATCATATATTAAGTTATAAAAAGTATAAAATTAATTAACTTTTATGCTTGTATATCTTACCCTCTTTGTAATAATATTACGGCAGATATTTCATATTTATACAATTATACGTGAGTATGAGGTAAAACAAGTTAGTGTAATACAAATAGTTAAATTATTTTACGTAGGTTTATCTTTTTGATTAACCATGTAATATAACTAGGGTTATTTTATTTTATTATTCTTATTCAAAATTTGGACAAACTTTTACATATCAGCAACTCATCTGATTGTTGGTGGTTTAGTGAAGCAAGGGGCAGACGAAGAGCTGCCGCGTGGCAATTCCAACGTGTAAGAGGCGGTGCGCGGCATGTCTTTAAGCTTTTGGCGCGACTTGTTAAGCCCCCTAATTCAACCGTCCCACTATTTGGTCAGTGTTATTTATTGACCATTGAATTAAGTTTAGTGGCAATAAATAAAGGAAAATTATCTATAAAGGTCGGGTTTGGTCGACTCTATTATTATTATTATTATTATTATTATTATTATTATTATATGGATAAAAGGAAGCTTGTAAAGGATTTTAAAAACGTTCGATGTATCATTTTCTTGAAAGCAATTTTTCTTGCAAATATTATCATTGCTTTTTCTTCTTGGATCCGGAAAATAAAAGAAACTAATAGCGTACCTAAATTCAACTTGATGAAATAGAATATATATATATATATATTTATATTAAAGTTTGACGCATTCTAATTTTTATAAATATTAATGTTTGAATGTTGATGCTTTAATTTTCACTATCAAAATTTATGGCACATATTATATGTGGGATTATATAAAAGAGACAAATTCAAACTTTTATTTTTTTTGTAAAAGACTTTATAATAAATACTAAAAATAAAATTTAATTTCATATTTATTAAGACTTTGATATTTTTTTGATATATTTTAGCATAAAAATAAATAAATAAATAAATAATAAGAAAGACAAGGTCCATTTTGTACCACGGAACAGCTTTACATGAGAAAGTCTTGACCTCCATTGTATATATAAAAAAATTATTATAATTTTAACAAATAATGTTTTATGTTTGCGGTCATAAAAAAAATCTATAAAGTTGAATCTTAGGAAAAAGTAATAAGAGACATTATATATATATATATATATATATATATATATATGTATATGGATAGGGCATTGGACCAAAATCTTAGGAATTTTTGAATAATTATTTAATAATAAAAAATTATTTCAATTTAATTGTAAATAAATAATATTAATAAAAAACATATTTTAATATGTTAAAATTATTTAAACAATGATAAGGTGATCAGGTTAACTTGAATCTAAATTAAATAAAATTTTAAAAATATTTTATAAATCCTAATTTGACTTAACTTATAAATAAGTTTCGACAGTGACATGATTTATGAGCGGTTCAATGCGAGGGATTAACTGCTATTAACTGCAAACAAAGACCGAAAGCAAAATGCGATGCTACTTCGTTGCTTAAAATTCTCTCCTATCTCATCAGTTCTAAGGTCTTATTCCCAAATTCTATAAAAAAAAAAAATAAAAAGCTATTGATCTCTTTTTCTTTACTTCTTTCGATTTCTGTTTCTTTTTCTTTGAAAATCTGTTTATCAAATCGTTGCTTTATTTGAAAGCAAATACCATAATTACTGAATGCGTTGCTAATTCTCTTTCAACCGTTGTTATTACCCTCCGAATTCTCATGTTGTACGTGCTTTTTACTCTCTTTTGTTTTTTTTTTTTTTTTTTACGTGCTTGTGCTGATTGATTGAAGTGGATCATCCAAAATGTTGGCTTTTGTTTTCGAATAATCAAAGATGTGAAAGGAACCATGGATCAATAACCCATTTTTTTGGTTTATCTTTGAAGAGAGCCAAAACCAGTGGCCCCATCTCAAATTTGGTGGAGGAAACTGTGAATAACTCAACGTTGAAGAGGAACGACGGAGAAAATTTGTGACAACTTGGAAAGGTGAGAGTTGGATAAGAGGAAATTGAGAAATGGACATTGATTTAATCCTGGTAAATGTAATGCCACCTAAGATTCTCGATAACCATGTTTTAACCATACTGGTAATAAGGCTCCCCTGAAACTAGCTGTAATGCGTTAGGACGTTGTCCTCAATAATATTTAGGTTTTCTAATTGTATATATTTTAAATGTAGTGCACAATTTACTATTAATTAAAAGATTAAAGATTATATTTCATGTATAGGCCATTTTTTGAGGAGGAAACCGTATGATCCTCTGCAGTGGATGGCAATTGTTTCCATTTGGCTGCTGGAACAACTACAAGCCAGGTTATATAGAGAAACTTTTTCTGTTAAAATAATTGAAGCTTATTTACCATTTGTTTACTTATCAGCTGCCTTGTTAGTATCTTAATTGCACTGTGGATTACCTTTATAAGATCAGCATATTTATAACTGTAGAGTGTAGATTCACATGAAACCAGAGGATTTATAGAACTAGGATGGGTGAGAGGAAGCTTCTGCCCCCAGTATCTGTAATCTCTGAGAATTTTAAAGCTATAAGCTAATGCCAGATCTACTGCTAGAACAAGGTAAATGTTCCTTCCTTATTTGGAGTGAAAATGTCTTATTTATACAATTTCTCATTGCAAAACCCTTGCATAACCGTCTGGGATTCTTAAAGCGAATCATGGACAATTTTCCACAAATTTTTTAATTAAAATATTACAATCGGTTTAATAAGTAATGGGTTAAAAGAATAAAACTAAGTGGTTCCCACTGTCCGATTATGCCATTTCTTATTTACTGAATTGACTCTTACTTTCTGTCGCTTATTGTAACTCTATATTTACTGCACCTGTTCACAACATTGTGGAAGGTAATGTGCTTCTGTTTTAGGCAAACAGAGGAAATGTTCATTATAATAATTAAGGTGAAAATAGCCCTTCAAAACTTGATGTAGGACGACAGGAGCCATAACTTGCATTTGAAAGTTTTAGTTACAACTTTGAAAGTATGGTGAAAGACATGATGGGCCATAATAGCCTAGTTGAAGACAGAGGAAAGAAAGTTTAATGCAAACTCTTTTTTTCTTACTTTTTTTTTTGTTAAATTAAATCTCCAACCCTCAAGTTAGGGCATAGATGTGCAATTTCTCCACAAATTTTGTGGGGACTTACATTTTGAATAACGCTAATGAGACGATAAAAGATAGTGGAATCCATGACCTTCTAAGTATAACTTACGGCATGCAAATGCAAATCAATCAATTCATTCCCTTTTCCCCTTGCATCGATTTTTATTTCTGTTGAAGTATTTAAGGGGTTGAAGCTACTGAAGTCAAGATTGAGGAGCTGGCTCCCATCATAACAATTTCCTCACTATATATATGTTTAAATACAATTTGATGAAGGCTAGGAGATGGTTCTATGCCTTGCCTATTACTGATGAGAAAGGCCTTAAAAGAGAAAGAAAATAATATTCTTTTAAGTCTTAATATTGATGATTAAGGGAGAAAGGAAGCTTAACTTAAAAGAGAATGATTGTTGGCATTTGCTGTGCGGTTGTTCTGCCCATAACATAACTTTCTACATTTTTTTTTTTCTCTAAGATGCATTCATTGTTGGCATTTGCTGGCGTTAACAAACAGATTCTAAAGCACAACTGACAGAAAATCTCTCAAATTGCAAATTAATTTCCATAAACGAGGAAAAAAAAAACACGAAAGAGAAACTATAAACAGATTCACCTTCCCGACTTCAGGCAATATAATATTGTCTTTAATCCCTTTTAGGTTGGATTATTTTTGGGCCGATGGTTTGTTTATGGGAGAATACGGATTCAACACATACGTGATAATTTTAAAAAATAATTTAAATATAAAATAAAATATAATATAAATATAAAAAAATATATAAATATATTAAAATTTATATAATATGAATGTGATATAAATAATAAATTAACACAATATGAATATACAAATTACGATGAATAGTTCAATATTATATTGATCAATAGGCTTTTGGGTGTATAAAACATAGATCATGGTCTCTCTTACTGTTGTCACAAGATTGTTAGAATGCACAGCTTGATAATTATTAAGGAAGATTATTTTTCCTTAAAAAAAAAAAGAAAAAAGAAATGAAGGCAAGCACACAGCCAACAAGATTAAGAATTTTAATTAAAACAGGCAGAGTAAGGAAATAAAAATGAACAATAGGATTAACTGAAAAAAAAAATGCATAAAATGAGAAATTATCCTTAATGTCCACGAGTTAAATTAATAGACAATAAATAAGTTTTTTTAAATATGTTAAATTTTTTTTTTTTTAAATAGGTGTAGGTTTTTCAATCAATTTGTAGAGTAAAAAGTTTTTATTATCCTTATATAAAAACCTTCCATTTAAAAAAAGAAAAGAAAGTGAAAGAGGGAACAACACGTGGGCGACTCAGAATGCCACAGACTGTCACCGAAAAAAAGGAATCAGAAAATGAAAGCGGAGAGGCACGGAAAGGAACCCAAAATATCACGTGGGTGGTTTAATTTAAAAAAACAGTTTAATAAACCTGATAATTGCAGTTAATAATTTTAAATATAATATAATAATATAAAATAAATATAATATTAAAATAATATAAATTTATAATGAATATTATTAAAATTATATAATATAAATCATTAATATATTAAAAATTATAAAACATATATATCGCAAAAAGAAAATGTAATAAAATGCATTGTTAAATCTAACGAAAATATTTAATAAACATGATAGTTTACATTTAAATATAATAAATATAATAAATTTAATTTACATGATGTAATTAAAATTTTAAATTATTTATAATTTTTATTATAATTTATATTTATATAATTAATAAAAAAAAATACAAGCACAACATATGATATTTACACACATATTCTCGTACTACAGCAAAGCAAAGCACAGTCGACGGTCTAACCTCCGAAACATGCGGTTCGGTTCCATTTTCATCCACATGTTCTCTGCTGTTTTTCCTCAGCAATTATTGGTTCCACCGGTTTTGTCTCCCAGCCTAAACCGCTCATTATAAAATTGCCTCCAAACCTCTGTGTTCTGCTTCAACAGCAACGAAAAAAGAAACAGAAACTTTTTTTTTTTCACTCTATTCCTCTCTCTGCGAGGCTGTCCAAAGTCATTGAAATTTTTGAGAGGCAGCGCAGAGAGAGAGAGAGAGAGGTCGAGTAATTTTCTCTTTGTTTGGGAAGAAAGAAAGAATGGCGGTTTCCAGAGTTTCAGTTGTAGCTATTTTCGCCGCTCTTGTTTTTGCTATGATTGCCTTGCCTGTTGCTGTTCAGGCCCAGTCCTCTGCTCCTGCCCCTGCCCCCACCAGCGACGGTACTCCGTTCTCTCTCTCTCTCTCTCTCTCTCTCTCTCTCTCTCTCTCTCTCTCTCTTTAGATCTGACTCTGAATAGAAATTTGAAATTCCCCTTTGATTTAATTATTGTTTCAAAAGTTTTATTTTTTTTTTTTTTGACGTGGGGGGAATAGGGACGTCGATTGACCAAGGGATTGCATATGTGTTGATGCTGGTGGCACTGGTGCTTACATACATCATTCATGCCGCTGATTTCTGCTGCAGCTTTTGAGCGAGTTTGCTAGATTTGGAATTTCTGGGGTGAAACATTGATGATTTCTGTAATCATGGTTCAGGTCTAAATGGTTGTAATTAGAGGACGATGTGATTTTTAGACGAATTATTCTTGGGCTTTTTTTGTGGATGCTGACAATGTCACTTTTGTGTTTGGCGGTATTCTAATTTATCATTTGTCAAGTCTCTTTTTTTACCTATTAATCTGCCATTTCTAATTTTTCTAGCATTCTCGCGATGCTTTCTTTGTGTAATTGAGTCAATTACTCCCGGAAAACTATAACAACGTTCGTTATTATAGGTTCCTTGGCTATGATGATCCTTTTACTTTGTCGACAGGGTTTTCTTGCATCCCCCCTCCAAGTAAAAGAAAAAAAAAAAAATACACCAACCAAATGGCATCCACCATGCTCTAGCCTACTAGCAATTGCAAGCCTCCCATAATTTTGATTACTTCCTATGAATACATTAAGACATGATGGCTTTAACGGCCAAGATTGAATATATGCTCATGAATTCTAAGTAATCCTACTTATACGGTTATGGATGTCAACGGGACAGGGAGGATATCCCTGCCTCCACCCCAACTTTGAAACAGTCCCTGCCATCAGAGAGAGAAATCCCTGACCATCCCTGAAAATATTTTTCCGAATCCACCCCATCAGGACGGAAAAATCGAATTGCCTGTTGGTTCGAATGAAATTGCATCTCTATATACAATTATACAACCAAGAATAGTTATGGTAATTGGTTTTGCATGAAGAATTTAAGAATTAGGTATTTGTAGAATATCTTAACCGACCAATAGTTTGAGAGACAAGGACGAACTTATTATTAAAGATTTTCATAAAACAATGCTCTCTGTACCTATAAAATTCTATGGTTCTAAGCTCCATTAGAACGTGCTCCCTGGACCTTGAAGTGGTTATTACCATTAAAAAGAGTTTGCTACCAAAAATTCCAGGGTAATTAAAAAAGCAACCAAAAACCGGAAGGTATCTATCTTCTAAGATAAATGGTTCCCCATGAACAGCAGAAAAACAATATTCAAAGAGCAATTAAAATCAAGTTAAAACCACCATGTTCTTAGAACCATATCCAAAAGACTGAACCGAATCTTCTATTACCGGGTTCTAATAAAAGGTAGAATGATCCAGGGGCTCTAATTTTGGATAGATCGACCAGCACATGGGAAATCCATAACAAAATTTAGCAATATTATCATAAAGAACACAACTTATTTAATTTGATGTTTAAACTCCCAACTAGAGAAACCCTTTACCTTTAAGCCTTTAATTCATATTGCATCTGGAAAAATGAAACAACCTTCGTGCTTTCAGCAATCAAACATCACAAAGAAACACACCAGCTTCTAAAGAAATTTTCAACCCGCATCAAATGAGTGCAATACTATGTCAACTTTAACATTTAGTTGAATTTAAGTTCTCAGTGGAGGCCTTTTAGACTGAACATCAGTTATCAAAAGAACTGATACAAAAAAGAACAATGTTTCTCAACATTACATGTTCAAAAAAAGTAATGGCTTTGGTGAGAAAGTCTTATAACAGAAAATTTAGTCAATTTTTCTTGCTAACCGCATCTGTATCCTGAGGGTGATGGTCTTGATTATCAAGTGAAAATTTCTTGACTTTCTGCAAAGAAAATGATTAAAGAAAATTAATTAAATGCACCGATAAAAGGCAAAAGAGAGTAGCTGTTAAACAGACAGACGCCTGAGCTCACAAATAGGATCCATAAAAACAAGTATATGAGCTAAGACGTGTTCGAATAAATCCCATTCTGCTCATGGGGAAGAGATTCTCCACTTTAATAGTGAGAAAGACATTTCATAACCATAGCCGTGAAGTTTCAAAAGACAATTTCTCAGAGCTTAAATTACCGAAAAAGAAGAATCCATCAATCATCATCATCATCATCATCACAACGTCATACTAATTGTTTCTGCACAGTGATACCACAGAAAATTCCGCCAAAGCACCGAATTCTAATTATAGATGAATAAAACAACTTAGATAGTATTAGAACTTGCAAAGATCATACATAGATTTTTGCTTAACGGAAAAACTCAAAATAGATGAATGCCATAGAAACCATGAAATCCGGTTCCAGTTCCAATTGGAGAAATTTGGGATTATTGCATTAGGGATTTGGATACAATAACCAATAAAAAATTGACCTCATAACGGATTCATCAAATTATCAATTTATAATTAACAACACTAAAATTGCCATAAATCTTCCGAAAAACAAATTTTAATTCAACAAATGGAATCTAAAGAGGAAAAAGAAAAGGTTCAGAATTAGTAATGATACCTTATTGAGGACGCACTCTCTGAGGGAAAGCAAGAGACGGGTGCATTTTTCTTGATCAAAGGGAGATTGGGTAACGCAATTCAGCAAATCCAGAGCTTCTTGCGCGCACACAGGCTGAGCACGTGCATCCTCCATGGTTTGTTTGGGCTTTTTTTTAGTCTCGAGGGTTCTGTTATTAGGGTTTTAAAGTTCCAGGAGAAACCCTCCTAAATCAAGGTTTTGACTTTTGAGGGCTGCTTCGTTGAACAGAAAAGGAGTTCGATTTTCGCTTCTGCGCCTACTGTTTTCCTTTTCCCCTGGGCAGTGTTAAATGTAGAAGATGGGCCTCCATTAAAGTGCTTAAAACTAGGCTGGGCATTATATCCAGTTGAGTCACGCGGCCCACTTCTCATTCCTACAAAGTAGACAAACAGACCACTTAACCCTGGGCCACCATTGGAATGTCCAAAATACCCGATTCTTGTGTCAAGAATGAGCGAAAAACATCACTAAAAATAGGTACCGACCGATCAAATAACACACTTGTTTTCAACAATCTAACCTTGTTGTCTTTATATATAAATATATATATATATTCTGATTCTGATCTGGTGAGATTTTAACTTCTTACTTTTTGATTGAATCAAAGAGTTAAGAGGGTAGGGAGGGGGAGTGGCTGCCAGTTGCGGGTGTTGGAAAATGGAGACACCCATTATAGAGTATTAGATAATATATTAGAAATAAGACAGTGTGAGTTGGTATCCAAACCAAGTGCAGAGGCAGAGGATGGGAACATTTAACTGGCAAATTCACAAAGAATTGTATTGTATATATGGTGGGACTGGGACTGGGACTGAGGGAGATCCGTTCAAAGTGGTTGGCTTTGAGTTAAATTAAAGCACAACTCAATATTTGGACCAACGCTTTGCATCTACCATTGACCACAGGATTTTTTTTTTTTTTTTCCCCCTTAGAGGGTGTCGTTAGAATCTTTGAGGATTTGGTCTCAAATCACTGAATAATTGTGGTGTCGTTTAGGTGAAATAGACCTCCCCTTTGGCCCCCACTACGGTCCTACCTGCCTGCTTTTCCGCACGCAACACATCTCTCCTCCCGTCCCCTCATTTTCGTTCTTTTGTTCCATTTGCAGTTGCCAAGCTGGCCACTCACCGTACTTGCTTCACTGCCTACACTTTTATCTTTGCAAAGCAGGAAGAGCCTTGCCCATGACTATGTTATCGTAATTTTTTATTATTTTTAAAGTTTAGTATCTAACATTTGTATAAAGTATTTAAATAAATTTAAAAAAATAAAAATACTCGTATCATATACATATTCATATATTTGATATCATATGAATGTGGATAACATAAATTGACGACTAACAAAAGGAAACATTTGAATTTAAGGTGCAAATATCCCATACATTGTCATGTGACCACCTCCCCTCCCAAACATCCCCAAGTCACTTCTTTGTCTTTGTTTTCTTCTTATTCTTTTTTTATTATTAATTTTAAATTTTATTTCTCAAATGATTGTAAGATAATTTGTTCTCTTAGAGCTTATCACCGTTCAACTGGAATTAGGAAACTGAGACTTTTGAAATGAGATTATTTTTAATTTTGTTTATAAAGTTAAAATTTTTTTATTATTAACGTATCAAAAATAATTTTTTTTAAATATTAAAATAAGTGTTTTTATAAATACTTCAAATTCATGCTTTTGATCTTCTCAAGTATACTCATAAATATGATATGAAGCATTAATTTTGACTATTGATGTGTTTCAAGTCCTAAGGTGATTGATGCTTTAAACATACCCTTTTTTTTTTTCAAAGTTGTTGCAAAGATAACTTTGTTCAGCTTCTTACTCAAAGCATGAAAAAAAAAAATTGAACCCATGATTATATAATAAAGTATTATTGACATTAACTGTGAAGTTCGTATGAAGCAAATTCTATACATTTCAAATGTCTAAAAAACTTGACCAGTTTTCTGGTAGAAGCTGTCAATGTTCTTCACCAACACAATTGAAAGGGCATTAAAGACAGAGAAACTCAAACACATTCAAAAAGAAATAGCAATATTACTATATAGTAAAAATTATCCAATCCAAGCTAAGAGAGCTTTTATACTTGGTAAAAAGGTTAGTAGCATGACCCATGTTTCCTAAAATATATTTTAAAAAAATAAAAAATAAAGATGTGATAATTTCTTATTTATAATTATGAAATTAAATTTTCATTACAGTTTTGGGGTTCTTGTTTTTTTGGGGGGGAGGGTGGGGAGAGCCGAAGCCCAGTAAATGATGGGCTAGCATGCTTATGTGGATATCCCAGTGAGCCGAAGTTATCAAAAATGAAGGGTCCAAATCGGGCTGATGAGATGGGCAAAATAAGTGGGACCACATGCTGATTACACTCTAGCCGAACGAACGAACCCTCAGAGAAAAAACAAAACTGCTGAGCTGGACAAAAGGGTCGGGACCAGGAGACGCCTCGCCAAGTTGCACGACTTGGACTGAACGGGGAGCTGGAACACCGATAACATGACATTACGTGTACCGCCATGATTGAATTTCATTAGTAAAGACCTGGAGAATAACAAAGAAGATCTTCCGCATTGTTTTCTTCTTAGGCTTTTTTTTTTTCCTCTTGAAATGTCTCAAAAGTTTTGGAATTTTGTGTCAAACCCTGGCCTCTTATTCCTTCAAAGACCAATGCTTCCTCCAAGAGACAGCAGTGGTCAATATGTAACGGCCTCTTTCTTTTCTTCTTTTTTTTTTCTTTGTGAGAAAAGTGAAAAAGAAAAAGAGTTGAAAAAAAATTTGGGTTTTCTTTCTTTTTCCCTTTTTATTGATATGTTTTATTTTTAAAAAAGTACATAAGATGAGAAAATCCAATTCATATTTGCAACAAGTGCAAGCATAAACTTGTTAATGCCTTGAATCCTAGTGTTTTTCTTTTCTTATGAATGTGTGCAGTCGCTTTCGGAATTTAAATAAGAAATGACTTCACATGTGACAAAATCTAGAACAAGTTTATTTTTTTTTTCTTCTCCTTCATTAGAGAACAAAGGGGTGGGGGAGTTTTGGTATGTTAGATAAATGATCATGCATGCAAGCTGGCCCCAAAAATAATTAAATGCCCAGAAGAAAATGACCCATGACTTACGAGTTTTACTGTCTTTATTCATCAACTGTGTAGCTAAAGGAAGCAAAGAAATCCTAGTTGTAGGGCTCTCCCCAATAGGTTTTGCCACTCATAGAAAAAATTTCATCACTCTATGATTATAAAAGCCTGCAAATCTACCACCCCCATATCGGCCAAAATCTACCAGACAATGACATCTCTTCTCTCCCTCTTAGAGACTCCCAACTGCTAGCTTTGAAATTTATCAAAACACCAGTTTGGAGGTCATGGACATCGTTAGGCAAATAAGAACAGAAAAACCCAGAAAAATTACACAAAGGTCCCCAAGACAAAGAGAAAGACATTACGGGATTTAAGATTTAAGAATATACTTGTCATGTTAGGGAAAGTTGGGTCTGGTCGTGGTCAGGTATGAGGGCAGCGTAGTGTAACTATATTAGAAAAATGACAATTTTTGTTTAAGAAATTTTCCAGCACTTTGGATAGGAACCACGAAGCATTATTGCATTAGCCATTATATACCCTTGGATTTAGCACTGGGGCGATTTTGAAGGCCTTGGGGGGGGGATTTTATTTTATTTTTCCTTTTTCTGGTGCTGCAACGGTTCAGGGAGAGGGAGTTCTCAGTTCTAATATGCTAAAATCTTGTGACATTTGTTCTCCTCCAATAAATCATTGGACCACACTTTGATGCATTTCAACGAACCATTGAAAACTGTTCCAGTTTCGAGGCTTGATTTTGCCAGTGACATTTTTACCTGTGCATTTGTTTGGATTATAAATGGTGGATGTTATTTATATGTTATTTGAACGTTAAATGACTCTGTTTACACTAATATATTTTATTTTTTAAAATTTTTATATATATGAAGAATAAATTCATGTATAAATATGTGTTCGAACGTAAATATATTTTAAAAAAATAAAAAGTTCGGATAAGATCTAAAGGATATTATTATTCAGCCTACACCAATAGAAATGAAGCTCTTCCCAAAACCATTTTCCTGTTAGCACCAAAAACACTTGAAACCAAATCCACATCATTTTTTTTTCTTTTAAATTGGTAAAAGAAGGATTGAACTCTTTTTTGTTTGTAAAAATATATATATATATATAGATATATATATATATACAGACAGCAATCACTAATTAAATACTCATTTTCACAAATTTGATTTTTCTTTTAGGGTAATCACATGTTAATATTCCCAGAAGCTCACGTAAGGATGGTCTAATTTGAGAGGATTAAAAGCCCACATCATGACGAAGTGTTGAGTGCTGATGCCCATTTTCGGCCCAAAAAATGATATAAGAACTTTGATTTGCAAAATTGCAACAACAGCCGAACACTAGGAGAAAGCGACCTAGAAATTGAGATGGCCACCACCTCCGCCAGGGTCAGGTTCCAGCGCCTTTTCTGGTGTGCAAAGCCGCCTCTTCTGCTTTATCTAAGTTTGTTCCCTATTCATGTCCCTCAAGTGGTAAAATTTTTGGTGGAGAAGAAAAATGAAGTTCCACTCTACGATTCATCCTGTTAAAGTTCATTTATTCTCTATAATTAAAAATGACATGAAAAAAGGTTGCTTTTCTTACATATAGGGGGACAATATCAATGGTGGTGCTTTTTTTTTTAAAGTCATTTAAAGGCATATTTGTTCTTTTCAACCCATTTTTAGTGTCACTAACTTTTCTATGTGTCTTCTAAGACAATTAACACAACACATTTAACACATATATTTTATCATATTCTTTTCATTTATACAATTAAAAATATATATATATATATATATATATGACATGTCATACATTTATCTGATTATAAGATCTATTTTTATTTTTTTTTTCTTTGAACGCAAACGAATTTATTGTTGATTCAATTTTCTGTTTCTCCTTTAACTACAGCAACTTAAATGGACCAAGAAAGTAGTAGGAAGGACCATTAAATTTTTTTAGGTTTGTATTTATAATAATATATGTACTATATGATACCTGTATTTTTCACATGTACTTTTTGAAGAGATCATAATAAATACCATTTTCTTACGCAAGCTCAAAAATATGGATTATAAATACAATAAGATAAATGTAAGGACATTTGCGGAAATAAAGTATGATAATTATTATATTTTTCTCAAATTCAATAAAATGATATATTAAAACCAATTGAGAATTTTATTCATTATTTTTAATTTATTAGATGAAAATATTTTACAATACTTTTAGGAAACTTGTTAACAAAATTTTTTAAATAATAATTAAGAACAAATATGTAACAACTGCCCTAACATAATAATTAAAGAATGTGTTCTCCAAAGATAGATTTTAGAGTTGGATTAGGCTGTGGTTATTCACTTTCTAAACTATATATCGGCGGGATATCGTCTTTATAGGACCTTGGTCAATGATTGTTGTGATCTTATCAAGGAAAGACTGATTACTAAAATTAGAAATATTTTTAGGAAAATGAAAATATGAAACAACGTGCAAATATCTTGCAAACTTGGCTCAAATATCCGTTAATTTTGTCACTTAAAACTCAAGCTTACAAAGCCTTATACCCCAATTGCGAGCCTTATACCCCAATCACAAGCTGCTGCTTGTTGCGACGGTGTTTGATTAATAATTATGGACAGATCTTAACCCGATTCGTACAATTAATAATGATTTATACGGAAATCTGGAAACTGTTTGTCTTGTCTATCTGGAGCTAGTGGAACGCAGAGCTGTAGATTTTGTACGACTTTTTGGTAACAAAAGATCCCTCTTCTTTTCTTAAATGGCTGAAAACAGAAATTTCATTAAAGCAAATAAATTTCTTGTTTTAACAGATTGAGAACAAAAGAATAACTACCCAATTAAATGATAGTTTTTTTTTTTTTTTTCATTTTTTTATTTTGAATGGGCATCCAAAGTCAACAACTCAGTACAATATACAGATGGACCGTCATTTGTATTCATGATCCATTCCACCACATTCCATGCATTGATATTAAATCCCTTCTGCCAATTGTGTTTTTAAATTTTTAGAAGATTTACGAATTTTGAATTAGAAAACAATAAGAAAAATTATTTCATCCTTTGTAAATATTATTTTAAATTTCTGTAATTATTTTATCAGAATGATACACATTTAAATAAATATTAAAATAATTAAAAAAATCTTGTGATATGCGGATTTCATAAGATGAATTCTTTATAATGTATGCGATAAATTTATTCAAAGATTAAGTTATTTATTTATTCAGGTGAATACATTATCCCATTCGAATCAAATTTAGAGTATGCTACTTTGAATCCAGATTAATTCATCCTAGCTTGAATTATTATTTAATAATTATTTAATTAAATTTAATTTTAAAATATAAAAATAAAATAATAATCATATGAAATAATTTTTAATATTTTAATATAAATTAAATGATAAAAAGAATTTTTGAATTTGGCATAGAGCTGCAACTTGATTAAATTTTATATTTAGATTTAGATTTTTATTTACCAAAAGAATTTGTTAATTGAACCTAACTGGTCACAACCCAATCATTTATTAGGGTTGAGAAAAAAAAATAAAAGAAAAGCGAAAGCAAAGTGTTCAATTTAGTTTTCATTGAATTTGGTCCAATATTAATCAAATATATTTAATTTAATTTCTAATTCACAAGTCAAAAATCACAATGATTCAAAATCATATCAAATTTTAATTTTTAGTGAAAAAAATTTTAAAATACTTTAAAAAAATATTTTTTTTAAATTTAAAAAATTAATGAATTAAACCGAACCTATAAAATTTAATTTTAATCAATTCGACTTAATACTGTATTAATCCAATTTTTTTTTTAAAAAAAAAATCAAAACATTACATATTAATCCTTATTTTCTTCAAAACCGATCTGATTTAAACCATTAGCACCCTACCGTTTATAGCTCTAACAAACTATATGCTGATTCAATGTAATACACAGGTGCACTGAACGGAGGATTCAGATTCAACTACCAAAATTAAATCTTTGTAGAATCTAACAATTTTTAATTTCTGATGCATCCATGCATTAAAGAGAGATTAATTTATTTTTCCGTGACAAATTTTACGGATTTGATGCCACGTGCGCACTGCAGCTAATAAGAATATAATTTTTTTTTCTTTTGGTTAATTAATAAGAATCTAAATTCCAAATGTAAAAAGGCTTTCCTATTTATTATTATCAGGGGGAAATTTTGTCATGTTCTTATCACGTGCAACAACACGTGCCTTCACAAAAACAACAAGAGCAAAGGACATAAATAAAGCACAGAGCATAGGCAAAACATGTATCTAAACTCGTCTATCACCGTTACTGTGACGGATATGTTTAATATTCTTACTTCACTAATCAACATTATTAAATAAATTAAAAACAAAAAAAAAAAAACAAAAAACAAAATTGAAGCACGAAAACCAAACAACAAACACTGAGGATATTTTCAATTCCCGGCGATACAAAACTTGCCGTAAAACTGGATTACACGAGAAAAACAAAGAACCACTCTCTCAAATGGCTAAATGAGGATCTGACCCGAAGAAATCACCGATTTCTTGGAAATGATCATCGACATGTTGCCAGCTCGAGAAGCCACTAAATCCGAACTCGAAACCCCCACCCGAACACAAAAATCCATTCCCGAAATCATCTTTCATAAAGTCTTCGTGTAAACTCGTATTGTGGTCGAACAAAGCCGGCACTGAACTAAAGATGTCACTTGGAATCAAAAATGAATTGTCGGAGAAATTCGAGAAGTTTTCTCCGGATATGCAGCAAGAATCATCAAGAACATCTCGAGGTTCGCTCTCGATTTCTCGTGATTCTTTGACGCTTTGCGAGTCGACTTCGTCGGTCGAAAACGAAAGGCAACGAAGAACGGAGATCGGAGAGCAAATGTTAGTGTTGTGAGATTCTGCCCCAGAGTTGTAATCTGAGCTGGATAACAGTTTTTGGCTGTTTTTGTCTTGAATTGGTTTCTGCCGAGGAGTCGTAAAGTTCGTGAGCGCGTCGGGACCACGCAGTTGAATAGCCGCGTTGTCATATACCATCGCTGCTTCTTCGGCGGTGTCATAGGTACCTAACCATAACCGCACACGTCTTAGCGGGTCTCTGATCTCAGCCGCCCATTTCCCCCAAGGCCGTTGCCTTACTCCTCTAAACTTCTTCCCACCTGGTACTCTCGCAGACCCTTTAACTTTTGCTTCAGCAACAGCCGCCGGCCTTTTCCGAGAACTCCTTGACAACGTCGACGATTTACTTCTCAAAACAGCATCGTTTTGGGTGGAACATGATGAATCTATAGTTATCTCGTTGACAAATTTCTTGACTCTCTTTCGAGAACGAAGCCGGGTTGTCTGCTCTTCTTCTTCTTCGTCGCTGGAGGAATCAGTGGCGTCAGCATCAGTAACTAAAATCCGAACAATTCGACGCTTTATTTCAGGCTGATTCTCTTGTTTCACATTTAACAGTGGTGAATGGAGCTTGGTTTGATTGAGGTGTTCTGTATATTTGATTGAAGTAACAGGAAAAGGATCCATTTTTTTTCAGTCTTTTTTTTGTGGGGGGGGGGGTGAGTTTCTTGGGTTTCAGCTTCTGTCTCTTCTTCTCATTAAGAGTGAGAGTAGGACAGGAGTGAAATAAAAGGGGAGAGAAAAGAAGAGATTCCTGTGAGACTAGACACGAGGAGAATAAAGGGTGAAAAAAGAAAGCTGGAGAAAGAACACGTTAAAGAGAAGCTTGAAATGAAGAGAAATCCACCATTAATCTTTTCAAAAGCTTACTTAAAAGTTTATAAAACGACGAGAAGTTTCAAAAAAGTTATCCCAAAAAAAAAAAAAGGGTTCGCTTAAACAAGCAGTACGGAAAGCAACCATATGGTAAAAACCAGTTGCTGCGAGAGGGGAGCCAAAAGAAAAAAGGGAAGATACCGCAAACAAATAGTTTTTTTTTTTTTCCCCAGAAAGGGATAGAGAACGAAACCAGCAGAAAATGATTTTCTCAGTCACTTAACAGAGCATGGACTTGCTATCTTGGGTAACTTTCAAATCCAAGTCTAAAAAGAAACTAAGAATCCAAATTGCTTTCTGATGATACTTTCTCAAGAAAACAGAAAGAAAGGAAATATCTTTAAAGAGGGAAAGAAAAAAAAATATAAAAAAAAAAGAAGAGTGAAGAAGACCTCTTTTTGATAGATAAGAGAGTAAAGAGACAGAAAAAATGAAGCACAGAGATTTGAAGCACATACAGAGAGTTGCTATTTTATAGGACCAGCCGTCATTGCCTTAAGGTTGACGTGCCCACTTTTTTTATTCTTTAAAAAAAAAAAAAGAAACATTTTTTTTTAAACTGAAGGGAGGGTTATATCGGCGATTAAGAGATTCCGGCCAGAGACAGAAAGATCAGAAGGGAATGATGAACGGGGGTACCTCCTGGCCAAAAGAATAAAAATTTCTTCTTCAAATCAGGGATTCAGATCACGTGATACAGGGCATCCCGGGCGATCCTCCCTTTAACTAAAACGAAATATTAACTGGTAGTTAGTAATTATTAGCACTCCCTCCTTCAATTGCCTTCCTAATTACCAACTAATCTTCGGTTTTTCTGGTCAGACATGGTCTTCGGTGAAAAGTTCGATTAATTTTTTAAAAATATTAAAATAATATTTTTATATTAATATTTATATATTTTATAATTAAATTTAAATAAAAATATATTTATTAATAAATTAAAATTTTTGTTTAATGTTGAACCAATAATCAAATCTTTATTAAACAAATGTAGTTACTTTTTTATTTTTACTACATTTTCGTTATTTTATCGATGCCGGAAATTGTAGATTACAGCTGCAGGCTGCCCGTTATACAGCTGGGAACTAACGTGGTAGGCAACCTTGAAATTGGCGCTATTTTTTTTTTTTACTTTTTTCTTTTATGTTTTTTCTATTTTTAATTTTTTTTTACCTTTTTAATGACCATGCTGTGGGGAGGTGTTTTTCGTGTGAATTCAACTACAAAGAAATTGAACACGTGGCTTGTATTTATTAGTCTATCATCGAACAGCCCCGAGTTTTGATTGGCCCCCAACAACCTGTTTTGCCAGCAGTAAATATTCGCCGTAAAATGAAGATGGGGTCAATTAATCAAAAATTAGCGATGCATAATAAAAATCAAAATAATGGTGGTTTTGTTGTACGGATTGAATGTGCCCAGTTTTAATCAGATCACGTGATGATCATTTCTTTTTTAACCTATTAGGGAGAAATTAAGGGGAATGGAGACCTAGAATTTACGGTGCTTCACAGTTTGTCGGAGGCACTTATTTACTTGATGAACGTTGTCTTCTCGTGTTCTTCTTTTCTCCACCAAAACCTTAATAAGTAGTAATTTGTGCTAAAGAATGCTTTTTTTAACCAATTTTTAAATATTAGTACATATATTATTTATAATTTATAATTTTATGCAACATTCTAGTTCATGGTTTATTTAATATAATTTATAAAGAAACTGCCTACTTATTTAGTTCATGGTTTTGTTTTATCATATTTGAAACTAAAATATTAAGATGATATTTGTAACAAAATATATAATTGATGTTTTATTTTTTTTGAATTTAATAAAATTAATATATTAAATAAAATTTTTAAATGGATAATTAAATAACCCTTAATTAATTTATATAAACATTTGTTAAATTGATAATTAAATAACCCTATTTGAAATTGTCTCCGCTTTTATTTTTATCTTTTCTAATTCATTTTCTTTTGGTATAAAATTTATTAACAAAATGAATATAAAAACTTCTTGAATGAGAGACTACATATACAAACTTCTATTATTTTTCTTGGGGTGAGCAATTATGCTAAATATATGGTAGTTGATACAAATTTAGTAGTGTTCATTGAATCCATTATTATTATTATTATTGGCAATATTTATGTTTATAACATAGCAAAAGCTTTGTTGCATGAAAATAATAAGCAAAGTCAAGTGGCTTTATTTACAGTAACAAATAAACGTGGTAATATTAAATACTATATGATTATATAACACGAATACAACGTAAAAAAATAAAAATATGACATAAAAAAATTATAAAAATAACATAAATACATAAAATTTTCAAATTCATAGAATGAAAATTATTAATATATCAAAATTTATATAAATATAAAAAATCTTAAACGTAATTATAACATGATAAAATATAAAAATAAAAAATAAATATATAAATTGTTAAATTTAGTAACAATCACTAAAATATTTAAGGTTGTATTTTTTTAATTATACTCTATGCCGACAAACTTTTCACCATTTTCTCCTTCCTACATGTAACAAATTACCACGGTTACCAACTTTTCTTTTTGTTGGTTCTTTCAAT
>JBBYHL010000021.1:8595280-8610371 GCA_038381835.1 Adansonia madagascariensis
GTACTTCATGCGTAAGAAAATTTCAGTTTGAAACAAATAGAAAGGGGACAAATTTAGTTGGCAAGTCAAGTTATAAAATCCGTGTATAACGAGGGCAAGTGAGGGTTTCATTAATCTAATTACTTCACTTTAGGCAGGGGAGGACTTGACAAATGGGGTCCTCTCTTTCTAGATGCGCCTGACGTAATCAATGAAATGACATATCACGTCGACAGGTGACCCCAGTCTATTGCGTGGCCTGAGAATTAAATGCTTGAAAACATTGGCTTTAAGTCATGATTATGGACTTCATTATTGACATTCCTTGACGAATTTATACCTTACACACTTCAATGCATGGATGTATGGGACTGCAAATGATGAACTTAATTTACAGAAGTTATGAAAGTCTATTATTATTATTTGATGGAAATATATAAAAGAAGAAAAGAAATTAATTTAGATTATATTATATAACTGACTGTACTCATTTATATGTATAACTACTAAATTTGAAAAAAAAAAAAAAAAGAACTTTTGAATCTGTAATAAGATAAAGATAAAACTAACAAAATTAATAAGAAGTGTGAACATCGGTTACAATGTGATCCGTATTGTAAAGAAAACCAATGAACATGTAATAGGCATGCAGCTTGAAACCTTCATCAACTCAGAATGGACATTCTACGAGGATTCTTCCGATAAATAATTGAAAATGTTCAAAAACATCAGAACTCCATCCCAACCATCCCCCTAGCCTCAGCCCCCTCATGTTTTCTGCTTTTCACCATTGTCTTCTTTAAAATTGACCTATATCAACTATATGATACTCCGATTCTTTATTTTTTAAGGTATTTATTGGACACAGGTACTCGAGTCGAACAACATAGCCTATGAATGTCTACCAATCACTTGAAGAGGTCCAAGCCATTTCCCAAAACCATAGTAAACTTCTTTTTAGGGGATTAACGATATACCTAAAATGAAATATCTTTGCTATTTGCTGTAATCTTCTCTTTTTTCCTCTCCTTTTTGCCAAGACTGTACAGTGACTCCTGCTTTTCTGGCTTATTATTGCAAAATTTCTTATTTCTCTATGTAAAGGAAAGAGTTAGGGGTTAGGGCTATGAATGGTGAAGGCCGAAGGGTTCTACTTACTCCCCTGGTAATTCATCTTAGAAATGCTCCTTATGGAATTCAAATTTAGTGGAACCTTTTTGGTTGAACTCATAGCAGAGTTTGCTGAGTTCTTTAGCCAGAACTGGTGCCCCGCAGTAAAAAGCACCTGCTCCACCACATTTAAACCACAACACCAATATTATATTAAAATACAGAGATGATTGCAATTGTTTTTTACGTTTCTTTAAATGGAATTGGGCTCACCTATCCTTGCGTTGCAGTGCTTGGAACTTAGTTTAGAGAGAACGTTTTTCCATTTAGGCCTTGCAAAATGGGTCCGCACCTGATAATGAAAAAGAGGAAATGTCATTTTTTTTGAAAAAAAAAAAAAAAATTTACCCTGAAAATTGCAAAGAGAATGAAAATGGCAGGCAAAAAAGATTTTACCCTGGTGCCAGAAACGACGTCAACTCCATTCTTGGCATGATTGAGGGCTTGGACCATGGTGATGAGAGCTGAACGTGCATCTCCTTCCTCGTACACACTAGTCAAATAGTTGTGCATTTCAATTACACCCTAGTTTTCAAAGTGGAAAGTTACTAATATGAAGGTATTCAAAGAAAATTATAAAAAAAAATAAAACTTTTAAATTGATTTTTTTAAAAATATTTTTTTACTCTTTGATCAAGTTCTGCAACTTCATTCATGACTCCTTTGAACCAATCAAATGAACCTTGCTCCCTAGTTACCCAATAAAAGTAAGCATTGGTCGTCTTAAGTTTTTTCTTTCGTTTTGGTGAAACTCTGTTCGCAGTGGTTGAATCATTGCTCCAAATACTTGGGTCTGATGTCCTTGTGGGATCTGAGACCAAATCCTGAAAATTGAAGAAGCATCATTGTGAACCACTGAATCTGATAAGGAGACATTAAAAAGACCATGATTTGACCAAAGAATAAAAAAAAGCAGGTTCATTAACTTAGCACAAGTTACTTACTGCTTGCTTCTCCATTTTGACATTGTTGTTAAGCAGATCTTTTAGAATGCTGATGAATGGTGTTGCACCAATTCCAAGGCCCACAAGTAAGAGGACATCATACTTCCGATAGTCTTGGGCCGGGGCACCATATGGCCCATCTATTAAGAGCTTTGGCAGGCTGTTCTTCAGACAAGAATATCAAGGGTCATCGAAAATTACTCGATAAATCCTATAGGTTCTGAATGCTTCTAAAACAAGAGAATGTTTTGTATATAGATAGAAGCCAAATAGATATACCTTTTCTTAGTTGTTTCATCAGCCCTGAGAAGCCCACTTTTCCCAGGTACAGGAGGTTCACAAACCTCTGAGAACAGCCGTTTGAGCTCTTGCGTCCAGTCACCTAGCTGACGGATATGAACACTAAGGTAGTCATCACCAGGAGCTGAAGTGATGGAAAATGGATGCCTGGTTCACAAAAATAAATGCTCTAAGTGTTGAGAAAAAAGAAACTTGCATTCTGCAAAACGTATATCCTGTCTGTAAAACTCATTTAGGACTGTAACTATTGAAAAATTTTAGTATTTTAAACTTCCATTAAATTCTTAAAAAGCACTGAAAAACGTTGAACCTGATTTTATTAATATAAAAGGGCTATTTTTGACAGCAAATTGAACTGGCTTATGATCTAACTATTGTACATTTTCATCCTCTTCTATTATGGATTTATCTCTAGAGATATTATTCTGGAAATTCTGAACACAATTTAGTAGTACCAGAGGAAATGAAATAGCTGAAATCATCCCTAAAACGTTACATATGCTTTAAATTATTTACTTACCATTCAAAGGGAGAGAGAGCAGGGCATTGGACAAATATGTACTGCCCACTCTTGTACCGAAATTGAGGCGGCTTAGACATTTGTAATGTAAGAACACCTCCCGGATAAATTGCAACCTATGCGTGTTTGTGTGTATATATATATATATATATATTGTGAATGCAGGGTACAATAAGATCATCAGTCAGAATACAAAGCAGCCTGGATTTAGACCTAAATTCAGCGCTCATTTGAAAAGGATCACAAAGAGAAGCAACATTAGTAATTGATCAGCTTACTTAAAGATTCTTGAGCAGTTTCTAATTAATTATGGAACTTGTTGTCTACTTGTTTGTACTGAATCAAAGTTGATAAGAGTTATGCTTACCTTCAAAAGCCGAACAGTATAGAAACTAGAACGGAAAAATCTGAGGGTTCTTTCTCCAGCATACAACAAAATCGGAACAGCTAGGTACATCCAAGTCTGCAACCGGGAATTCCATACCATAAATTACGGTCACTTAAAAAATAAAATAAAATCCTACTGTTGGAATTTCAGCAATCAATTAAGAAAAGAAGAAGACTTAGGTATATACCGTCTTACGGTACCATACGTGCACGAGATACAGGAAAACGCCATGGATGATGAGCAAGATGTAGACAATGATAAACAGGTGATGCGAGTACCAGAAAGCATTGAAGCCAGTGATTTTATCAAAGGGCTTGGGCAGCTTAATCAGGTTCCGCCTAAACCACCGTGTTGCTAGTGTAAATGCAATTGCCATGCATATAACCATTAGAATTCCAGTCACTCCTTCAGCCCCTTTTACCAGGTCTAAGTACGTTGGTTTATGACTTCCAAAGTCATGGATTAGAAGCTTATAGTGAACGCTAGAGGAACTGATAAGCATCGGAAAATCACAGGCAAGATGGTTACCGGCATGGAGAATGACTCCAATGACAACAGCTGCAGCTATTGTCTGCACAAAATTCAACGAGATTAAGAGAGACGATAAAAAAAAATGATCTAATTGGATGGGAATCATGAACAACTTCAAACTTCAATTACATCAATTTTGCTTTTCTTTACGGGCTAATTTGCAGGATGTTTGAATTGATTTTAACAGAAGCACATGGTTAATTCAGGGTTATATAAATGTCAGTACCATGAAAACCTGATATCCACTGGCCCTATACTCATTTGGCAAATTGAAAAATTAGATACATCAAAAATTTATGTCAGGTTCGATTCCAGGGACCCAACTCCCAAGTGCATCACGATTTTCCTTCATAAAATTCGCAGCCAAAATTCCATTAGCTACAGTAGATTTTATTTTTCCTTGCAGGAGATATGACGAAACTGACGGATTAAAAGTAGCTATTGCTTACTCGTAAAACAACAACGCACGTATGATCCAATGTTCTAGAGCTGTACTTGTAACCTTTGGGGTGCTTTTGTCATTCTAGGAAATATAAACGAACTGTCCACGTTCAACTAGGAAAATGTCAAGCTACTGGGATACGAGTAACTGAAACTAAGAACGCATATCATTGGCTATCAAAAGGACCGGATAGGATTCTTGATTATTATTCATTAATTGATTAATTTGTCGTTTAGTCTTTTCATTTTGCTGGCCCAAGCAAAACCTCTCTAGCAACGTACTGCTTTCGAATGCCCATTATCTTCTTTTCTAAAATTTTAATGTTGAAAGGAAAAAAAAAAATGGAATAGGAAAGAGAAATTAGGAGACTAAACCCGATAACATGAAATATCTCTACTGTACAAATAGATGAAAAAAAAATTTGTCTGCTGCAAGTCAATGTTTTAGTTTCGTGTATAGCACCCTGTTGTTTTTTTTCTTTTAGAATATAGTACCTAACTTCTAGTTTCTTCGCCCACAACCAGGAAAATGAGATATCTTTTAATTGTCAACTTTTGCCGCGTAAACGTCTAATACCCCCCCCCCCACATAAATAGTCTGTAGGCATCACCTTTTTAAGAGTTGCCAATCATATTGACTGACTTTTATATATCGTCAAGCCCCAACTGGGACCCGGAGGATGAACGAAAAGGAGAAGCAATATACATATACATATATATAGACTGCAAGAAAAAAGAGTTGGTATACAGCTTACATACCTTGTGAAAGTTGATATTGTCGTCAAAAGGAACGAAGAGACTCAGCTTAGTGGACCTGAGCCAAGTGATTGTGTTTCTGCAGACGGGCAAGAGGATAAGAGCCATGTTAAACTTCAGGGTCTCGGCTGCTCCCTTGGCTGTGAGGAGACAGTAACCCATAACCTGAAACGCATGCTTCTGTTTGTATTGAAAGAACTTCCAAGTAAAGAGACCTATCATAATCATAATCCATAATGAGATGACCCATATTCTCTTCCAATTATCTTCCAAATAGTACAAAAGTTTAGTGCCCATTCTCCTGATTCTGGTTTCCTTTCTCAATCCCTGTAAGTTTTGGCTAAGGGCTTGGCTTGTGTAGCTTAGGGCTTGACTGTAACTCAGATAGGTGTCCTTTTGCAAGAGAAGTGTCTCCAATTGCCATAGCTGTATCGTTTTCATCCGTCATTCATTCATAAAATCATGCAATTATGGGAATGAAAAATATTAAATGATTGGAGAACTAGACATGCAAATGTCAAGATTTTCTTGAATTTGTCTCAACTCTTTACGCTATCAATGATAAAGAATGCAAGACAAGCACATGCGTGAATAGTGAAGCGAACGCCTATTGAAGAGAGGGGATAACCAGAAAGCAAAGCTCACATGGGAACCCAGCTGTGCCAGGTCCGCCATTTGGCAGGACCGTGAGTTCAAAACGGTCAATCGTGGGATCGAGTTGGTCAGGATCCTATTCAAGTTTCAATCTATGACCAAATAACGACAATACTCTTGCTCAATATTTTTTTCTCAACAACTTCGACAAGTAAAACAAAAGAAAAGCATCCATATAAAAAATAGAAAAGAAAAAAAAAATCACAATCAAATCAGACGCCAGATAGCCCTGCAGTTTAAGGGATTAAAATGGAAAATATACTTTATTGGCTCTCTATTTTGGTTGTACTACCATTTATTTCCGAAGAGTAACTTATTGAACCATTTTCCTTTTTCTCCATCGAGCTCAAGCAATATTCGGCCCGGACTCAGGAAAAGAAGTACTAAAATTGTTCAACAACCTCAAATGTAACAAGTTACTGCTTACGAACATAAGATAAGCTGAGCTATATCTCTAGAAAAAGCTCGTTATTCTTGCTTGATCATACTTTCTACGTCACGGTTGAACAGAACCAGAACCGGATTGTTGGAAGACTTTATCATTCTTCGCCTAACAATAGACTTCGAAAGAAAAAGTCCAATTCACTGAGAACAGTTTCATTATTTTATAAAATGCAAAATTGCTAGTCACTGTTATTCATTGGATAAATCTTGCACTGAAACTAATCTGAAAATGAAGTTTCACGGCAAAATAAAATAATAATATAATATAATTTCTCAATATGTTTTCTTGCATTCTAGAACAAACTTTTCTTTAATACCCTAAGTATTAAAATATAGTAAGAAAAAAAATCATGCAAAAAGCAAAGAAGGGAACATTTTGATCATGGAAATATCAACGAACCATATAAATTAATAATGGACCCACCTCTATGTATCCAAGTCTTTCAGGGTCCAACTCTTCCATGATCAGAGCTGCATATTCCTCCGCCTGCTCCTTCAATCTCGATAGCTTGTTTGCTGAAGCACTTAGCATAAGAATCTACATATATCCAAGAGGAAAATCGAATAATTATGCAAATACCAAAATGCCCCCCCCCCACCCCTACCCCACTAAAAGAATTATTAATAAAGTTCACCAAATCCCTGCCTAACGTTGAACCACGTTTTTAATCAATCACTTTTAAACTTTAAATTACTTCTCTCTGAGCCTGATAATTTTCTTTTTTCAAAAAGTATTGGCAGAAGGGACCATATCTTCGGCTAATTTAAGGATGTTGGATAACAAAATTAGTTTAAACGTGGCTGCCAAATCCAATTTTATTAAAACTTTGGGAAAAGAATGATTTTAATTTTACCTCTTTTACTTCGGCCTCGGTGATTCTACCATCTTCATTCTTGTCCACCCTATAACAAAAGATTAGAAAGGTATTATTGTACTCGCGAAAAAGACTTTTGTCCAATTTTTAATTGCATCATTATTTTTGTGAGGAGAGGGCGAGAGCTTTATTATTAATTCAAAAATGGGCTAATTAAAAGAAAAATGCTTTAATTAATTTAATAATGCATACATGTCGAAGAAGACCTGGAGGCGAGAATCAAAACTTTGGTCGGTGATTTGAGACCAATATTCGTAAAGCTCATCTTTGCTAAGTTTTTCAACTTTTAATCTCCGTCGTCTACTCAATGCATCGAACAACTCCAACGCAAATTCCTTGGAGTCCTTCATTCCTTAAAAAACCAGTAAACAATGAAAAGGAAGTTAGTGAATATCTAAGCGTTTAAGAAAATTGGATTAAAAAGGATGCGATGATGAAGCCTTAAAAACCTATGCATTGTGCGAAATCGGAGCGAAAGAGGAAGCCGTCTTTGGCGAGTTTATTGAAATTGTTTTCAACTTCTTCCCATGCATTGGCTTTATTATTGCTTATAAACCTTAATCCGCGAAGAGCTTTTTGAGCGCCGGAGCGAGTCCGGTCGAGTTGAGCTCGCTGCTTTCTTAGAGCTCGAGCCGTTAAAGCGGAGTTTAATCCGGTTATAGTCTGAACTGTGTCTCCGTGGCCCCATGAGAACTTGCGTCTTAGATCGGCTTTCAACTCTTGTGAGAACTGCTTGGCTTTGGCCACTGCTTCGGCTTTTAGTTCTTGTGAAAAATGTCCCAATCTACTGGATGAGCTCCGCCGGATGGTCGGGGAACGTGAAGCGGAGACCAGAGCATCGGCTCCATCATCGACGTTGACGATGGTGGTGGCCGGCTCGACGCTGCGGAGGATGATAGTGTCATCGTCTTGGAGATCGAGAGTGACCTCGACGAACTCCTCGGCGGAGCTGGACTCAGTTCCTGGCGACGTCGTAGAACTGAGGATGGTTTGGGTGGGAACGGTATCTGAGGCCCACCGCCTCTCGTGCATCGGTAGAGAACCGCCTCTCATTGATCCAACAAACAATAGATAATATTAATTATTACACTCAATTACAGTTAATATTATTGGAAAGGAGGATGAAGAGTTAATCATCGAAGGAGTTAAAAAAAAGAAACGCGAAGAGTTCAATATATAAAGGGAGGGAAAGGAAACGCGGAGGGAATATGAGGGAAAAAGATAAGAATGCGTCAGCAGAGAAGGAAAGAAAATGACTAGTACAGTAAGTACTACACAAATGGAAAAACCTTCAGAAAAACGTACTTAGAATTACGATCTATGAAATTTTACTTCATTAGTTTATATTTGAAGCGTAATCAGTAAATCAATCGGCAATATTGCGGAAATTATACAATTTTTAAATATATAAAAATAATTTAATAATGAAATTATTTTAATTTAAAATTATTTAAAAAAGGCCAAAGAGAATAAAAGTAAATAAAATAAAAATTTTAACACATTTTTCATCAATTTTTTCGTTATCTTCTTTTATTTTTATTGTCTTTTTATTCAATTTTAAAAAGTTTTAAAATATTTTTAAGTCATAATTTTATAAAATCATGTTAGTATTTAAACAAATTTTGTTTTATATAATTAATAATTTTTCTTTTATATTGTAATTTCAAATATATAAAATTTAAAATATTTAATTTAATAATAGAGCGATTAAAATACATTTCTGACTATAATAAGAGTAAAATAGTAAACATAGTTTTTCTTTCAGCTAAATTTCACCCACGATATTGCCAAAGTTAAATATTTTAAAAAATAATTTTAAATAATTTTATTAAATTATTTTAAGTTAAGATTATTTCAAAAAAATTCAATTAAAGGAACATTGAATAAAAAACAAAAAAAGAATTAACATTTTCTTTATTTTTTTCATTATCTTATTTTATTTTAATATTTTTATTCAATTAAAAAAGTTTAAAAAATTTTTAACTAGTGATTTTTTTTCTAGAAGATATAAAACGAAAATTAAAAAATTGAAAAATATCTATAATTTTTTTCATAGATAAAAGTCCACAATTAAGTTCGCTAAATATGTATTTGTTGTTAATTATTTTAGTGAAATTATTATAGTTTATAATTTATTGAAAATTAAAAATTAAAAATTAAAAATTAAAAAATATTAATGAAAAAAAGCAAATTTTCTTATTCCTTTTTCTATTCATTTTCATATTTTATTTTTTTCGTCTTTTATTATGTAATTTTTGAATTTTTATGAAATTAATAAATTATAAAAAAATAAAACAACCACCATAAAAATAAGACACTATCAATAAATGAAAGACTTTAAAAATAAATATAGATAATTTTATTTTTATTTTTTAATGAAATGATATCATATATATATTTATTTTTGGACAATTTATAAGCTATTGAAATATAAATCCAAGTAAATAACCATTGTTTTTTTCTTGGTTACACATTAGAAACTTTGTATAATTATGCTTTTTTCGATAAAGCTAATAACTATTCTTAATCACGTTTTATAACTTGATTGACTTAAATTAGCCCCTCTTAAACCGACAATTAGATGGTAGAAATTCATTCCATTATTTATGGCAAATAAAGATCAAATTGCGTTCCATCAAATTTGGGACATTGCCTTGCTTCTTGCCAATAGCACGTACAATTGTACAATTGTATGGCCTGGTAAAAAAATAAAAATAAAATATTACAGATGCAGCTAACATTCTAAACGTGGCATTCTCATTTTCACCAAAATTGTGTGGCAGTTAAGTTTATATACACTTGAAGTCTCAGGATACTCTGTGTCTTTGGATTAAAGACAATGCCTAGTCTCTCATTACACTTTTTATTTCCAACTAATAGACCTTTCTTGCATCATTACAGGATTTCAATACTGCTTCGTCTATAACATTACTGTAAACCTATAATATTCGGATTTGAATGACTATCGAACATAAGAATGTATTAGAAACGAGTATGTTTAATTTAATTTTTTATACTTTAGAAGATAATATCTATATATTTATATTTAAATAAAGTTAAAACATGTATATCGGATTTAGATTCTAAACACGAATATTTTTAAAAAAATTCAGATAACGTAACTGCAAACTTATATGATCATCTAATATTTAATTCTGTGATTTTAATTTCTAGTACAAAGTTGAGAGAGTGAATTTTGACGATAAGAGTGAAATTATCTACTAAACGAAGGAGTGGGAATTGGTGAATTTTAATAATGCTTCTTGAAAAATTGACAAAAAGGAAAGCACAGTAATCCTTGAGAATTAAATTCCAGATGCAAACACAAATTGATTTTACTTTATGAGATCTTTAATTGTAATATTTTCTCTTCTCATTACTGGCAAATGTGAAACATTATGGACCCAAAAGTCAAATCCTAATAAATCATAAATCTGTTCACACAACCCTATTTTTCTTACCTACTAAAATTTTTTATTTTTTAAAATTATTTGTATCCGCATAATTGTACATGGTATGATATAATCTTTTATATAAAAAATAAAAAATAAAAATATTTATATTTATATTTTACATTTATCTTAAATTCGATAAAATAAACCATTGCAGTATTAGAATTCTTTCTATATATATATATATGTATATGTATAATTGTGTTTTATTCCATGGAACAGGAAGCTTCCAAACAAAATTTTAGTACTCTCGATGAACAAAGCTAGTAAATTGTTTCAATGAGTATGAACATGCGGTCTTAGAATGAAAAAGATTTCCGAACTGCAATGCATATCCTGCCGTTAATTCTGTTATAAAATGGAGCAGATTTTTTAAAAATATATGTGAACAAAGCTCAACCTAAACCCCCCTCCCTCCATAAGAAAAAAATGTTGAAATACATGTAATTATATCCTTCCAAAACGAAGAAATGAACTTAACTTGTTCCACAAGGCGTTTATAATGCAAATGCAATTTTTTTCCACTCCTGGAAAATAATATCCGATTGACAATCATGATCATCCACCAACCTCTCTATCTCCAAGTTGTTTGACACTACACTACCACAAACATCCCATTCACCCTTAACTTAGTTATCATCAATGTTAAATTCCAACAATTTTTCATTTTCACTTTAGTTTAAATGAAGGTATCTATAATTTGGCTAAAGTAATGACATTCGTGGAAAGGCTTGTTCTCGGTTCTTGTTTTTTAAAATGATCATCAAATATATGTACGGTTTTGTCTTCAAAAAATACCTTACAAGTATAAGTTTATGTTTTAATATATATATCATGGTAGATCCTCAAAGACTCTTGATGTAGAATTGAGATATTACAAACTCTCCCGTTTCAAGCCCAATGAAAAACAGACAGAACTAGGATTACACCAGGCGATGGAATTCTAGATGTGGCTCCCCCGTGTAGTACTTAGTTTTCGCAGGATTCTAGAGGTGGCTCCCACAGTGTAGCATTTAGCTCTCGTCGGCTGATGATTGCGTTTTGATATCATATGTAGAGACTTGCACTTAATCTAAGAGATATTGTTCGCTTTGACTCAATAGACCTCACGATTTTGTCTCCAAAAGGCGTCTCCCAAGTATAGGCTTTAAATCTTTACATATATATAATGACAGATACTCAGAGATTTTCAATATAAAATTGAAATGTTACAATTAATATAAAAATAATTTAAAAATATTTTAATATTATTTTTTACAGTAAAATGAGTTTTTGGTCAACTTGAACATAGCCTAATTAAAACATGAACAAAAAATTTTTCTCAAACCATAGTATGACCCATCCGCTGAGCAATTCTATCTCTTAGTGTGCCTCTCCCCGTAAAAGGAAATAAAAGAATAAATCATACTCCTACTTAGGGCTACTTTCTTTTCTTAAATATCGATATTATATATAGAAGGACGGGTCCTAAACGTAAAAATAATGAACATATATATATATATATATATATATATATCTGGTCGTCGTTACTAGAAGATGTGTTACGTTATGTTTTACAACTAATGTCGCTGTTGTCCAACGGATGGAGCAAATTAAAAGGCATCATATAGCACTGTTGCTATGCCATGTATAGCGCAACATTTTCATCATTCATCCACCTTTAAGCTACAAAACAAAAATCGAAGACTCAAAAAGTTCAAAAAGTTGGGTTCCCTAACGGAAAATAAAAAAAAACCCGCTGGGGCTGGTGGGTTCTCCAAGTTAGAATTTTGAATGCTTTTGCTCAAACTTTGTCTCTCAAAATGATGAAAGAAAACAAAGAAAGAATCGAACGGAGTCCTAAAATCGTGTAGAAGATGCTGAACAAATAATGGAGATAAAACTAAGGTGGGGTTAAGGGTATAAGGAATATAAATCGGCTTCTAATAAATCCGTATATTTATATTGTATTTATTATAATCATATTTAAATATAGTATATTTATATAAATTTTAATATGTTAATAATTTTTTACATATAAATTTTAATATATTTATATATTTATATTCTATTTATACTTTTTATTTTATGTTTTGAGCTATTTTTTTTTTATTTTGTATGATGTAATAATTTATTGCCCAAAATTATTATATCTACCTTTACGTATAAAGGCACGATGATTTAGGTCGATCGGCAGTCTCTCCTATATATTATTCCCCAATCCCAAGTCAATTGCCCACCAACTCCGCCTTTAGAATTCTAAGCCTTTCATTTCCAGCCCCTTGCTTCTTTGTGGATCACTAGTTATTAGCCTGTGCAATTTTTTCTTCGCTTAACCCTTTAATTGGCTACTCGACCGTAGAATTTTGGTTAGATTTGTTAATTTCCTTTATTATTTTTTTATATACAATTGGTTTTGTTCTAATAAAACTCGAAGTCTGAATAAATTCTGAAGCCAACACATAAGTCGGAACTTGGTTTAGAACTAAAAAAAAGAAAAAAAAAGCTGATGCTGACAACTGATGGTTCAATGAGTTGAAAATAAGGGGCAATTTTTTTCTAAAGAAGGATCTAGTCTTACTACGATGTCAGTATTCGTGGAAGCTATGTTATTTATACGGGTTAATATTCGATATAAATATATTTTTAACGTAAATATATTTATTATTTTTTAAAATATTTTTATATATTTAGAGAAATAATATGTTCTTATTTTTATATTTAATTATATCTCGAATATAAATATTAAATATAAATATTTAAAAAAATGAAAAGTTTGAATTCGAATAACCTAACATGAAGACTTTTTGAATGAAAAATGAATATGATTTGGAATATAGAAATCCAGGTTGAATAAAACACAGACAATTTCCTCCCATCCTTCTCAAGGAAGAATCCAAGGAACAAAAACGACTGGTTCGTGTGAATTTAGTCGTCCTTAAAGCCAGCAGTTAACCATCTATTCTTTTTTTTTTTTTTTTCACACATTGAAAGTGTTTGGTAGAATTTAACTGAAATTGAAATGATGAAAATGTTTCATAGTGACCGACTGAATGACTAAGACTTTACTTCTTTTATTATATACCATCAATTGCTACGTAAAATGACCGCACCAAGTCCATCCAATCCATTGATTTCTCATGATGAGTCTTGCAAAAACTTGAAAATATTTATGCAAAAGCCAGATTAAAACGACATGGTGAGTAGGTATGGACTTTTGGCTAAAAACCTCTGTTTCAATTCCACTAGCTTTTTAGTATCTTTAAGCCTATGTCAGTCATATTTGTACTTCAGTCGGAATTTTATGAACTGATTAATAAAATGATGTATACAAAAAATATTAAAAAGTCTTGCGCCCCACCCCCCCCCCAAAAAAATGTCACTAATTGAGATTTTTTTGTTAGAGATTCAGACACGGCAAAATTAATGTTAACTAATTTCCTGGAAACATAGACAAAGTGTTTGTGGTTGTAAAGTCTTGTAAGTGTGAAAAGGAGAGTATAATTCAACGTAGGCTTAATCAGTTGGAAAAGACTAGAGTGGCTCCAATCGTTGATAGACTTTGTTTGCATTGCATGCTACTTTTTTTTTATTACAAGGAACAAAAACAAAACAATTACAACTTCAATTAACAACAAAAGTCCTCGAGAAAGTAACCCCGACACTATCAGCAAACAGAGAGAGACCGAGACCATGAGGAGGTTCAACAAACAGAACAAAATCTTGTTGCAAGGCAACTCCATTTTAGCTAAGAAATCAGCACAAGCATTAGCCTCTCTGTAAGTATGAGCAATTCTAATTCCACTGATATGTTGCATAAGGGATTTGCAATCATTAACAAGGGAACTAAGAACATGATGAGCACTGATATTATGAGTAATAAGATCTAAGGCAACTCCCATTTTATTGCATGCTACTTTCGCTTACTTGCTTTACACTTTCTGGAAAAGCTATATGCAATGTAGCAAATAAGAAACTATTGACCAGAAATATTATTTTTAGTATAAGGAAAGTTATAAGAGAGAAACTTATCGAAGAAAACTATAAATTAAAACAAAATACATAGTTGGGTGTTTTTTTGTAAAAGAAATAAAAAAAAAACATGGCGAATGTTTCTTGAAAGTAGGCTAAGGCCAGCCTGAGTTTCGTGTAAATCACTGCCGGTTTGGGCCATAATAAATCTCATCTTCAATTTTTATGTTCGCAGTGTCGTCTGTTTTCAGACGATCAATTACGTAGCCCGCTAGTCTTGGGCCTGGAAAAGAAGATTGAATTTGAAGAACGCATTGTCACCCCAGTCCAACCTTGGCTAACTCCTGTCGTGAACGGTGAAAACGCAACGCAATTGCAAAATCATCAAATTCTAAAGATCAAGAGATATCTTATTTTATATAAAATTCATTATTAAAGATAACAAGAGCAGGGTACTTCCAACACAAAAAATAACTAAATAAAAGAACTGATTGATTTTATATTAAGTCAAGTTGTGCTCAGGAGCCTAGCTTCCTTCTGCACTGGGAATTCGAAATCAATTTTTTTTCTGCATTTAGTAGGTATATAATTATTGTTTAAACCTTCGCTTGAAAGTTGAAATCAGTTTGCAGTCCATTGGATTTAATAAAAGTGTTAAACATATATTTTTTGAAACTTAAATATGA
>JBBYHL010000021.1:8683957-8700552 GCA_038381835.1 Adansonia madagascariensis
AAAAAAAAAGAAATATGGGAGTTAGGGAGAGTCATAGGGGAATAAATAAGAGGGGCGAAAAAGAGAGCAGGGTTAGGAGAGAGGAGGCGAAGGGGTAGAGGTAGAGGTAGATCGACTCATTTGCACTCAAATCTTCCTTCTCCCCTCTTTAACTCTTTCATCTTCCCTTCCCACCTTTCTCTCCTCTCTCTTAATTTTATTTAATTTTTAAAATTTTTATTTTTAATTTTAAATTTTCAAAAAAAAATTACATTTTAGTATGTCATTTTTTTATCATATGTTATTATTTTATTGGTTATTTTTTTGGTCATGTTCGCTTAGAAAGCTCCTATTTTAGGTTCTCTTGAACCTCTTTTTTTTAAAATAAGTTGATTTTTCTCTAAAAACTTAAAAAAAAAAAAAACTATTTATCTCGACTTATGCTATTAAAAAGTTTTTTTTAAAGGGCCAAACAGATACTAAATCAATAAAAGTAATATAGTTCGCAAAAGTAAATCACTCATTAATCTTATTAAAAGATAACTATAAATGTAATTTTTTTTTTTGGACATATACAAGAAATAAGTTTTTAATTAATTTTCACTTCTTCAAAAACGTCTAATTTATTTATTTGTTTATTTTGTTTATATGCGACTTTTCTCCAAAAACCTTAATCTTGGTAAATCAAATTCTCATCAAAAAAAAAAAAAAAAGAGAAAAATGAAAAGAAATCAAGGTTCATAGCTGGAAAAAAGATTAGTACAATTATTATCTATAGTATGAAAGCATAGAAAGCACAAGTTGCAGGTCAATATGATCAGTTCTTTTTTATCAATTTTATGACTAATATTCTGTACATGATGAGCAGTGATATATGCGTACTACAATTAATTAAATCAGAACTCAACGTATATCAAAATTAATTTGGAAAATCAACTCAGCTTGCAGATTAACTCTGACTATATATATTTGTGAAAAGCATTTATATTTAATGAAATGATTTCGTATAAATCTATATATTTTTCGATGAATTAAATGATATCACGTCATTAAAAGATAAAATAATTCGTATTTATTTTTTAAATATTTTAATAAGACGACATGATTTGGCTCATTAATAGTGTATATAAACTCTTATGAAAAATTATCTCCTCCAAAGTACATGGAAAAACAAATAAAGAAGCATGCAACTAGTTCAATGTTGCCCTAAAAGACATTACATGAAGTAAAATGAAGTAAAAAATGAAAATTGGTAAAATAAAGAGCTGCCACTATTTTTCAGCAGATTCAGCACTGATTTACTTGGTCTCTCTCTCTCTCTCTCTCTATCTCTCTCTCTCTCTCTCTCTCTGTCTATATATATATACACACACACACACACACACTAACGATGATTTAAAGAAGGTTTATAGTATAGCACCAGCTGCATGCTTGATCAGCATAATTAATTTATCAAGGAAAAAAACCTTATATATATGACCCAATGTTATCAACATTTCTCTCTCTCAGGAATAAAAAAGGAAATTGAGGGCAAAGTACTGGTTGAAGTTTGTTTTAACATAAGGGAAGGTGAGATTCGAGCTCAGCTTTTTAGCTTTTTAGGTAAAAAAAATTCGCTAAACATTGAATCAAATGCTCAACCGATTGAATGTTCGATTTTTATAAGAAATGGAAAAGTTAGAGTGCTTATAGAAAGCAGTCTCTATAATAACACTGCAAAGAAGATTATTAAAGAAAGGAAAGACCACTTTCTAAATTCCAGTTGGTGTAGATGCCGAAAAAAGTTGCAATTGGATAAGTAGGGCTGATGATATTGATAAGTTACTAAAATAGGAAAGTTTTCAATTTATTACTACCTGATGGCCGCCATGAAAATTAAACAAGAACAAGTCCCTCTAAATCAAATTGTAAAAACAAACTTCATTACTTAATGCTCAAAGTTCATATGAATATTTCACACACTGACAGGAACTCGAACAGTCGAACTTCTGGTTATAATTATACAATCCTGGTAAAAGTAAAACCATACATTAGACCTTATACCTCATGACTGAAATCCCTTTGTTTTTTCCTTTTTTGGCAGACTAATTTATGAAAACTTAACACCACACTCCAAATTCAAAACATTTATAGGGGAACTGAATCCTTTATTTAGAAAGTACTGCAGATGTACTATTTAAAACCCACTTATCTGTTCATCTTCAATATACCCTGTTGGAAGCAATCAAGTAATATACTTAAACTTGTAAAGAGGAAGCATCGATCACTTGTCCCCAAACAGGTAACCCAGGGATGAATCTCCACCAGGAACTGATTTAACCTTTGTTGATGGGCGATCCTGAAATTTTCACAATATACAGTACTTAATTAGGGTTAAAAGCTATGCACAAGCCTAAATGAAGTGCTAAGAATCAGAGGTTTTCAATGAATATGTGGTAATAACTTACCGTTATGAAGTTCCCTGAATTCTGTCCCTGAGCCCTTTGATAATTGTTGGTGATATTTTTCTCTGTCTGTTTCTCTGATGAACTTGGTTTATTCGGAGCCGGGGGCTTCTCTGGGGTAATATCTATACCATATGGAGGCTGGATCGGTGGTGTTACAGCTGGTGCACTTGGCTGCTCATCAGCACCAAAGAGGTAGCCCAAGGAACTTTGGCCGCCGCCGTAGCTCCCACCTCTACTCATGGTTGGAGTAATGCAAGATTTAGTTAACAAGTAAATTTCAGACAAAGGAAGGAAAAACCCTAATATATAATGTGTTTAATTAGGTCTATGTATGGATGGATGGATGTGTATGTGCACATACATGTATGTTAAGTGCACCCTACCTACTTGGCCAATTATATATATATATATATTAGTCATAAACAGTAAAAAAAAAACATTGCAAATTAATTGCAATATATATAGAGCTGTGCTGGAAGGGGGAATCCGATGGATTCTTTAGATTTGACCTAGCGTATATGTGTGCTTCTTATAGGAGAGATGTGTAAATTTAAACATTAAAGTTTCATCACATGAATTATAAAAGCTTTATATTTCTTTCGTCAGGCACATCAATTGCAGTGACCAAGTATCCATCTTGTTTATCAGTTGTAGAGTATGATCTGAATTCCAGAAAATATAGTTTCAAATAGTATAATAGTATACTATATACCTTTAAGTTGGTGGTACCTGCTTCCTCCTACAAACCTCCTTACATTAGGGAAGCCTCGGTGAAATTTTAGAAAGAAATCACATCATGAGAGGGCATTGTGGAAACTCCCTTAATTATATTAGTGTTGATGTTCTTTGGTGAAAGAGTTGTTAAGCTGCTGAATTCGGCTAACAAAAGCTGATAAAATTTGAGAATGTACAGCAATGCTAGAAGACATTCAAATAATATTTTCAAAATATGCTCTGATATTTAAGTCAATAAATGTTAACAGCTTAACTAGCTTGTCTACCAAAGAACACCAACAATTAGAATAATTTGTGAATGCCAAAATGTAGTGTACTTACAGCACAAGTTTATGTGACAAAACATTACCCAACAGCCATACCATGCAAGTTAATATAAAAATGACCCTAGAACTGTCCCTATGCAAATTAGAAGAGTTCAGTTGGTTCAGTGTTCAAATCAGGTGGGCTCAATATATCAGCCATAAAACCAATATAATATAAACCATAATTAATTATTAGGATTGGGGGTTTCTGGTTAAATAGTCGTGTTGACACCTAATTTAGTTTAGGATTGCTTAAATGTACAAGTCATTACTTAATACGTGGTTAAAACATTGGGTCCATTTGAGGCGGCTGGATGGTATCTTTGCAACTTACACAGCCTAATCAAACAATCAAAGTCAGCGCAATATGGTGATGATACCTCACCATATAAAAGTACAATTAATAAGAATGTTTGCACTTTGATTTTACTATTTTAAGATAAATTTGTAGTCAATTATGAATTCATGACACTTTCAAGTCATAAAGCACATTATTCAAGAGCTAAAAGAGGGAGGAGGTTGTAAATGGTGTTAAATCAATTTGATTGATGCTGCATAGTGTTGCAATTGGGCCCAATAATGACTTGTAAAAAAAAGTAAGAATACGAAAATGGAACTAAGCTTAGTTTGATTCAGATGGTAAGGTTGGGTAGGAAGGGAGCTTGTAGGCCTAAGGAATCTAGCTTTTCAGCTATAATGGTGAATTACCACAGAATTGCACCACGAATAAAGATGATTCTTATCTGAAATCAATTGCTATACGCAATAAGGGTAATCTGAGACAGTTTGAAGCTTTGAATCTGTTTCAATGCTGCACGAAGACAGTTTCTTTGTAAAAAAAACCAACAATTATTGTATCAACTAAATTTATTTGACTAAGGGTGAACTAAGTTCTCAGTTTGTCGAGGTTCAGCACCTTTGAGCCCTTTTTGCAATCGGTGATGGAACAAAATTATGATGTCTGTGGCCCTAAAAAGATATGTACGTAAAATGTCAACCGCCGTATCTTGATGACATTGAAAAGCTCAGCGGTGGGGCTTATAAACCTGAAAATGAAATGGACTTTGAACATTAATTCTGTCTAAAAAGCATATATATATATATATATATATATATATATATAGAGATATGCTCTTATTTGAAATGATAAATATCTTTTTTAGCAATATTTAAACCCCCCTAATTTCTGCATTATTTGCATCCATATATTTCAAACAATTTTTAGGGCATCAAAGACGTGCCCTGGACGGAAGCCAACCCAACCAAAAAGATTTGATCAGATATTGCATGTTCTTTTGTTATGTAGGTGAATATAAACATTCGTATGGTATGATAAAGATCAAATGAACAATCATAAAATGAACTAAAGATATTCCCTCGTGATAATGACCTCTCAGGTACTTAGTTTTCATGGATATTTTTAGATAATAATGATTGAGTGATAGAATAGAAGAGAGGGAATTCATCAGTGCATCACCTGGCAATAAGGGAAATGAGCAGTGCAAAAGCTGGAGGATATATCAACATCATATGCCCATAATTTCAACCGACAAAAAACAAAATATCTACGGGCCGGCCAGGGTAATTCAGGTGGTCCAATTCAAATGCCAAAAAAAAAAAGCATGATTTGATTGTTGCGACTCTTGCAGCCTCATCCGTATTCCAACTAGCGATAACACGTACGAGATTTAGCCTGCCATCGCATCAGCTTTTGGATCACTGATATATAATTTGTTAGCAGCTTTGCTGTACTAATTAATAATAAGACTTGGTTAATAAGGTTCTATAAATTTTTTTAATTATTCACATAAAATTTCAATAAAATTAATATAATAATTATTTTTTTATTTTAAAAATTTTAACAAATGTTTATAAACATACTTTAGACTTTCTCTTATAGCTATCATTTTTTACTATAAGTAATTTGCCCTCCACTTTGACCGTGAGGACTAATTGCAAGTAAGAAACAGCGACAAGAATGCCATCTCACACGCATAGATTGGGAAGATATATATCAGCTTCCTTCTTTTTTTTTTTTACTTCATAGCCATTAGCTCCGTTCGTGTATACAGTGTTTTGAGACTGACGGCCCAGTTGACGTAGATGCTGGAATCGGATATTACTGCTGATTAGTTAGGCATGAAATGAAAGGTGAAATAGGGAAGATACCGAACATGGATGGTAAAATCCGAATTGATTGATAAATTTCGAATCAGAAAATTTTATTTTAACAGTGAACGCCAGATGAGATAGATTGGATATTTTTATTTAAAAAGTTAGCATGGAGCAATTATAATAATTATTTATTTTTTTGATTAAAATTATTATTTTATATTTAAATATTTAATTTTTTTTAAATTTTAATTAATAATTAAATAATAATATTTTTATAATATATTTTATATTTTATTATTTTATATTTAAATATATTTTAAAAATATTTTTTTTAAAATATATATTTTATTATTTAAAAAATATAAATAAATAATAAATATCAATTAAATAAAATAATATAATATAATTATAAATACGTTTAATATCTATAATGATGATAATAATATTAAAAATTTAACAACAAAGCGTGTGATAAATAAAACAATCCACCAGTAAAAGTGAATATAAAATTTACTGCTCCCGCTCTGTTTCATTGTCATTTCTAATTTTGGAGCTAGCTAAGCTAGCCCAGGTATCTAGGTCACAGTCACAGTTACGAACCTCCATTTGAAACCTCTTCAGCGGACATATATGGCCGTACATGCTATGCTCTATGTGAAAAAAGTAATTAAAGGATCCAAAACCCTACCTATAATTTCAATGGACCCACCATTGATAAAAAGAATAAATATTTACCATCTACACTACAAATAAAATTTGACTGAATTTTTATCCTAACATCAATTAAAATAAAAAAATATAAAAAAAAATGTTGATATCATGATTTGCGATGATACGTAAAAAGTTAAAAAATTATTTAATTAATAAACATGTAAGGTAAAAAAAAATTAGAAAATATCAAAATAGGTATTTTAAAATATATTTTAATGTTTAAGTCAATAAAGTAAATAAGCTAAGAAAATGAATTAGAAATGTGTAGGTTCTGAATAACTTACTTCAAAATGAATCGTGATTCCTTTTATAGTAACTTGTTAGGTATTAATTATTATCTAAAACTCTATGAAAATAAAGTTTATCATTAACTGATTCTCTTAAATAAAAGATGAAGATCGACATCCTTTATCATTATCATATGAGATTATTATCTCCTATTTAATAGGTCTAACGAAATAAATTATAAGTCACGTATTACCATCAACAAATATGTTTATCCATTCTCTAAAATACTATCCTCCAACTTTAAAAGTTATTTATTATTTTTAAAATTACCCAAATATAATTTTTTTCCCTCAAAATATATATTTTTCATCATTTATGTAATTTTGTTGAAAAAATTAAAATTTTCTCAATAAAAGAAAGGGTGAGTAAGTATTTTCTCCATCAACAAACAAATTGATGAATAAATAAGACAAAATCAATTCCTAACTTTCCTTTTCAAATTCATAGCATAATGACTAGGTGCTTTTCATCACCTGACTGTTTGGATAATTGTTTGTTACTAATTCACAAAAATAATAGTCTATAAAATAATACGTTAAAAATATTTAAATTGATTAACTTTTTTTTTTTACAAAAGATTGGATGTCATATTAAAAATTCTATAAAACAAAGCTATTAAGATTAAGAAAAAAAAATTATTTTTCATAGTTTATATTAGTTATTGATAAATTATTAAATTATTTACTTATCTATAAATTAATAGTTATTAATTTATAAAAAAAATTTAAAATGTTTTCAATTTGTATGCATCTATAATATTTTCTTTTATTCAGATAATATGAATGTTTTAGAAATGAAAAAAAAATTAAATAAAGTTAAAAATTAATATTTACATAGAGAATTACTTGCAACAACGTAAAAAGAATGCACCGAAATATTATATTTACATTGTAAAAAACAAAGATCTTTGGATTTATATTTTGAGAAAAATTTTAGATGAGAAGATAAAAGTTGTTAAGTGAATTTTTTTTCTTAATATTATATGAATTTTTATGTAATTTTTAGGAATTATTAATTTATATATTTGCTGGGTCCTAAAAAATATAAGAATATTATTACCTTATACATTTGGCGAGAGTATTATTTAATATATTAATTCAAATTAGGATTGAGATATTTTATCAATAAATCAAAATTATTATTTTATCGAACATTTAATTATCGATGTCTCATGTATATGATAGAAAAAATTTGTTTTACTTACCATTTCTCTTAAAATTATCTTAATATTTATAAATCTTTAATTAAATTTAATATCATAAATTAAGTGACATAATATAAAATATTAAACACAATCAAAAAATAAAATAAAATTAATTATATATTTTCAATAACTTTTATAATATTTTTTAAAATTATATATTATATTTCTAAATAACCTTTCAACTTTTTAAAAAAGCTATCACTTAAAAAATTATTTAATTTTTATATTTAATTTTTTAACTCATAATTCCTTTTAAAAAATATATTTTTAGACCGCCATTGTCCTTTAACCCGCAACGCAATGTGAAACGATAGCGTATCACTTACACTTGTTAACTATGGAGCTTATAATATTCCATAAATCTTTAAATTTTTCAGAATCAATAATCAAACGGCCCAGAACACGGAACAAGCCCTTCGAAGATCCAGATTAATACACGTAAGCATTCGCCAATCAAGAACCGAGAAAATTCTCGAGACTGCCCTTTTGTCACAATATCAGTCGGAAGAACAAAGAAACTCAGCAGCGTTGGCCTTTTTCAGTCTTTAGATTGATGCAGAGGAAGGAAGAAACCGAACACTTTTGAAGGTACGTATTATTCCTCAATATTTTGTACAGATTACTATAACTTTTTTGTCTGCCTTATATTCCTGAGTACTTTATCTTTTTGAAGATTTGGGTTTTTTTTTTTTGTGTGGAAACTGAGTTCTGATGGTGCTTTTGCAGCCTGATCTTAAGATTTTGCTGCTTTAATGTCAGCAATTTCTAGGGTTTTCATGCTTTCTTTTTGGAATTGAATTGCAACTCTTTAAACTTGTTTTAGTTTCATTCTTTGCTACGTGTTATCTTTTTCATAGTTGCTAGTTTCTTAAATATTTAACTGTTGCCTTTCCTGGACATGCTCAAGAACATAAAATTCTACATGCGTGGAACTACTGTTTTGTTGCCTGCAAAACACAAGTTCAAACAATTTTGTCCGATGGCGGGATCTTGGGGTATGTCCACCTCTAAATCTCATTGATTTATTTTTTTCTATATTTTTGGTGTCAAGGACTCTTTTTAACTTTATTACAATAATAACATATCGTTGTCACCAGGAGGAATCGTGGCCACTTCAACACCGAGGAAACCGGACAATAATGGCTTTAAGGAAGGAGGGTCCGTCAATAAAGACCAGACCGAGCCTATCGTTGCCTTCGGCAAACCTCCACCCCAACCACCTATTCTTGGACCATTGGTTGCTTTCTCACTCTTAGAAACTTGGTGTCGCCATAGTGATGGTGATGATAACTGACTGCTGTGATATTATGAAACTATGAAAGCCTTCCCAAAGAAGGCCTTTTTATGTATAAAAAAAAAAAAAAAAGGAAAAAGATGAACCTTTTCGTGTATACTACCTGAATAAAATCTTTGAGAGGTATAGATTATGGTTTTGATCGCCATGGATTCGTAAATCCCAACTTAGCCTGCCACTAGTGCGTTTGTGAAAGGTGCCAAAGATATTGTGTAAATCTTCAATTCTAGGAAATGTTTGTATTTTTCAAGTTCTAAGATATCAGTTTTAAGTGTTGCATACATCCAGCAGCATGCGAAAACTCATCAAATTATGTGGTCACATTCTTCAACAAGGCCCGAATCAATCGTATAGATGACATCGAGCTGAATTCATGAAAAAGTTGGAACATTTACTAATTAACAGCTAATAAGAAGATCCAACGCTAATGCCACAAAATTTCAACGATCTGAGCCAACTTCGGGGCACTATCACTTGACTCAACAATCAGATCTTGTTATTTTCAGGACAAATTTACAAGGTAGCGATGCTAACAGCCAAGTCAAATACTATAATGGTTTCTGTATTCATTGTAAATAAAACGTCTGCCATATATGACAGTCTGCCAGAACAATCTCAACTACTTGACCGTGTGATGCTGAATCAAGTAGACATATTATAACATGGTGGCTTGACCTGTTGGCTACGACAAAACATGTGACATTCTCAAGGCCTTCCTGGAAACCATTAAATTTAGATCCCTATAGATCTATGCTATATAAAAGCTGGGCAACTTGCAGTTAAATAAACAAATCTGTCAGTCAAAATGAATGAAAAACAGAACATCAAGTCGTACCTCTCCATTAATTCAACATTTCCCCAACATATGTTCTATTTATCCACTAAAAAAAAAAAAAAAAACAGAAACCAGCACCAAGAATCAAAGCAGAACTCCTAGATATCTTTGAAACCCGCACGTGTTGCTAAGCGGGTAGTTTCAATATCATCATGCATATAACTAATTCGGCTGGTCACCAAGTCATACCACGAATTAGTCATGTCTCAAGTTGAGCCACTAGGAATCTTTACTGCCTTACTAATTGGCTACTTCTAGACATCTTCCCTCTTCCATATTAATCAAATCCTCGCCCCCAGTATTCAGATGAGACATTGCTATGCGATATTAACTAGCAATTAATTCGAGTCAGGCAGGCATCTGCTATCCTCGTTCATCAAGTTTCTAAACAGGAGCTGCTCAAAGAACATCCCAGTCTGCATCATGGACAACAAGGTGAGATGTTCAAGCTAGTGCAGTTGGCAGGAGTCCTAGGGGCATAAAGAGGGGCCAGATGAAGTCAAGAATAGCAAAATGCTTTTCACTCCATTGTCTCTGTGCGATCTGAAGCCAGTCCAAATCGCCATCAATTTCACAGGAAAACATACCAGAGGGAAGCCTAAGACATTACAATTAGTAATCACATTAAACACGGTATAATAATCAACTGAATTCATGAAAGCAGGGCCTGAATTAATTGACAGGATGACATCAAACTGAATTCATGAAAACAATTTGAACATATACTAATTAACAGCTAATAAGAAGATCCAACGCTAATGCCACAAAATTTCAACGATCTGAGCCAACTTCAGGATACTATCACTTGACGTACAATCAGATTTTGTTATTTTCAGGACACATTTAAAAGGTAGCGATGCTAACAGCCAAGTCAAATACTAAAATGGTTTCTAAATTCATTGTAAATAAAACTTCTGCCATATATGACATTCTGCCTGGATAATCTTAACTACTTGACCATGTGATGCTGAACCAAGTAGGCTTGACCTGTTGGCTATGACAAAACAATATGACATTACCAAGGCCTTCCTGGAAACCATTAAATTTACATCCCTATAGATCTATGCTTTATGAAACCTGGGCAACTTGCATTTAAATAAACAAATCTGTCAGTCAAAATGAACGAAAAGCAGAACATCAAGTCATACCTCTATTTTAATTCGACATTTCCCCGACGTGTGTTCTATTTATCCACTTAAAAAAAACCAGAAACCAGCACCAAGAATCAAAGCAGAACTAGTAGATATCTTTGAAACCACAGGTGTTGCTAAGCAGGTAGGTTCAATATCATCCCGCATATAACTAATTCTGCTGGTCACCAAGTCATACCACGAATTAGTTCTGTCTCAAGTTGAGCCAATAGGAATCTTTTACTGCCTTACAAATTGGCTACTTCTAGACTTCTTCCCTCTTCCATATTAATCATATCCTCGCCCCCAGTATTCTGATGAGACATTTCTGTGCGATATAAGCTTGCAATTAAGTCAAGTCAGGCAGGCATCTGGTATCCTCATTCATCAAGTTTCTAAACAGGAGCTGCTCAAAGAACATCCCAGTCTGCATCACGGACAACAAGGTGAGAGATGTTCAAGCCAGTGCAGTTGGCAGGAGTCCCAGGGGCACAAGACCGATCCCAAAGAGGGGCCAGATAAAGTGAAGAATAGCAGAATGCTTTTCACTCCATTGTCTCTGTGCTATCTGAAGCCAGCCCAAATCGCCATCAATTTCTCAGGAAAACATACCAGAGGGAAGCCTAAGAAAATACAACTAGTAATCACATTAAACACAGTATAATAATTAACTGAATTCATGAAAACAGGGCCTGAATTAATTGACAAGATGACATCAAACCGAATTCATGAAAACATTTGGAACATATGCAAATTAACAGCTAATAAGAGGATCCAACACTAATGCTACAAAATTTCAACGATCTGAGCTAAGTTCAGGACACCATAACTTGACTTTCAATCAGATTTGTTATTATTAGGACAAATTTCATAGGTAGTGATGCTAACAGCCATTTCTGAATCAAGTCAAACACTATAATGATTTCTAAATCATTGTAAATAAATCTTCGTTTATTATGACATTCTGCCTGGATAATCAAATGCTTGACCATGTGATGCCATCAAGTAGACATATTATAACAAGGTGGCTTGACCTGTTGGCTATAATATTTACCAAGGCCTCCCTGGAAACATGGTCAACAATTAAATATGCATCCATATACAGACCCATGCTTCATAAAACCTGGGCAAATTGCATTTAAACAAAGAAATCTGTCAGTCAAAATGAATTAAATACAAAACATCAATCATACGTCCATTTTAAGTCAAAATTTCCCCAACATGTGTTCTTATCCACTAAAAAACCAGAAACCAGCACCAAGATTCATAGCAGAGCTTGTAGATATCTTTGAAACCTGCATGTATTGTTGCGCGGACAAGTACCATCATGCAAATAACTAATTTGGCCACTCACTAAATCATACCGCGAATTAGTCCTGCCTCAAGTTGAGCCACTAGGAATCTTTTACAGCCAGACAAATTGGCTGCCATGCCACCCAACTCCAACCAATCTCCAAAAGTCTACTTCTAGACTTCTTCCCTTTTCAGCTCTTCCATATTAATCAAATCCTCGCCCCCGGTATTCTGATGAGATATTGCTGTGCTATATAAACCACTGAACTAGCAACCAAAGCAAGTCAAGCAGGCATCTGCAAACCTCATTCATCAAAATTTAAAATAGGAGCTGCTGAAAGAATATCCCAGTCTGCATTATGGACAACAAGGCGAGAGATGTTCAAGTCACTGCAGTTGGCAGGAGTCCGAGGGGCAGAAGACCTATTCCAAAGAGAGGCCAGATAAAGTCCAGAATAGCAGCAAATGTTTTTCACTCTATTGCCTCCGTGCTATCTAAAGCCAGTCTAAATCTCCATCATTTTCACAAGAAGAAATACTTAAGGGAGGCTTAAACCTGTATAATTAGTGATCACATTAAACACTGTATTATCATTAATTTATTAATGTATTATTCAATTTTCTTCTTCTCCTTCATCTTTTCTCTCTTGTGGTATGCTTTTAGATGAATTTTATGTTTCCATTTAATGGTTGTCACTTAACAAAATTCAAAAATTCATAACATACACCAATGATAACGTGAGAATTTATCCACTCAAATTCCATGAGAGATATGAATGATGCATTAGGAGATGACATCAAATATTTCACCTCATTCCCACAAAAAGAACAGTTTTAAGCAAAGATTCCCTTAGAAATAAAACATGATATTGAGCCAAGTCAATTTTTGCCTATACGTCCACAACATTCGACTGACAACAGCCTGCTCCTTCAGCGGGCAAAGTTAAAAGAAAAAGCCTTCCACAAAAAAGAGCAGGGAAAATAGAGAACAACATGAAAGCTCTAACTCAGTCGTTTGCTTATATACTAAGTCAAATGAAAATTGTACAAGTGGATTTCATAAACCAACCTGATTAGAGAATAAGTATTGGTGTTTATGTAGTGAAGGAAATGAAAGGCACAGAACAAGGGCACCTAAGTTCTCGGTTGCATTGGAAATGATATTGAATCCTCTTAAATAGTCATAAGTCCCATAGAAAAGTGCCATCATGTTCCATTATCTCTGAAGCTCGTATATGTTCATACAACTTCGTCAGCTCCAAAAATTTTTTTTTAGGCCCAGGGTGCAACAGGCCGTCAGCAAGAAAATATTGCACGGATCCTCTTACTTGAATCCGATTAAAACTAGGTTCCTTGAAGAATAGTTTTTCCTTTCTCAATTTTCTGATTGCATCCCACATACCAGATGAAGCACAGAGATTTGAAAGAAGAATATTAGGCAGGATTCATTATCAGGCTGCAGTTCAAGAAGTTCGCTGGCAGCAAGTCTTCCCATATCAACATTTCCATGCCACATACAAGCATCCGGTTTGATAGGCATTTGATCTGTTTTCCTACACTTAACATAGATAGAATCAACGCATTACCAACAAAAACCACTTTCCAAACTCTTCCTCTTGACAAACTGCTAACATCCCCTCTCCGGCAACAGCGGATACAACATTGATCATATTATATTCATTCACCCCAAACGTTTACCTTGTAAACTCCTAAACAATCTAAAAGCCTCCATACCATCAAAAGTAGCTCCAATTCTGGATCAGTAATTTCACCAAACATCTTAAGAGCTTACACCTTCCTTGTGAACTTAAAATACACAGTCATAACATCACTGTTAAAATGAAATCCAATCTTTAAGTCAATCCCGTGAATCTGTTGTCCTTCTTTTACATCAAGCAAACCACTGATCACACCAGTCAAGCTAAATTCATTCAACTCAAACCCCAAACCCCTAATTTCCACAAAAACCCCTCTAGAACTCTACACCTTTTTCGAAGATCCCGATGAATCTGTTAATCAGGGCTTATGAGTTGCCGCATGCTGCTGCTGAATGCAACACTTAAATGATATTTTAGAGTTGGGAACACACACACACACATTTCCGAACAACGGCATCATATTGAAATGCCTCTATAATTTCTTTCAATTAAAATCAGACCTCCTGAGCCTGGGACGAAGAATAAACTGGCATTTGTCTTGTTGGATCTAATAGCCCGGCATTTACAACGATTAACCATATTTAGCCCAAACAGAATCCACTGCTTTTGCTTGTGATGTGATGTAAGATGATAAAGTACTAGATCTGTAACTTTTCACAATTTTATAAAATACCAAAACAATCCACTAATACCTAACCATACCAAACACGATCAAAGTTGAAACAGACTTGTATCGACATTCATAATAGAACCGCTACATTTTACTTGAATAATATGCTAAAAGAACTTTCAAATAAAAAGGGAAAATTGCTCCTTGGAGCATTAAACACATTGGTTGGGACTTGAAGGAGCAAGGTGTCCAGTCACATGATAATATTATATATAATTATATAATTATAATATATAAAAATAATAAAAATACGATATTATATGATGTGAATATATTTTTAACATCTACATAATATTAACTATTAACGTATTAAAATGAATATATATATAAAATATGTTAAACACAATTATAATAAAATAAAATATATAAATATAAAAATGATCAAGTCTAGTAAATACTCATTCAAAGATTAGTTATTTATTTGGTTGATGGTTTGAGATATTATTTTTTTTAATTTAGATTAATTTAATTTAATCTAAAATACAACTCAATTAAAAATTATTAAATTTAATTATAAATATTAATATAAATATTTTTAAATTATAAAATTAATTTTTTTATCAATTAAATCTTAAATGAGTAAAATATTTTATCATTTCAAATTTAGCCTGATCATAAATAATCCTAGATTGTAATACAAAATGCAAAATTAAAAAAAAAAAAAAAAACTTTTAAGGTGAAGTCTCCTCCCAACCTTTTTTCCTCGTGATAGTGTAGTCGCCATCCTCTTCCATAACCTAATTCCTTTTTCAAAAAAAAAAAAAAAAAAAAGAGTTTATATAATAAGTATCTCTATTATTTAATGTACATATTATTTTTTTTTCTTTGACTCCTTTTATTGTAAGGTTTTTTTATTAATTTTTACATGACATGAGTTCTTTAAGGATAAACAAATATAGTAATCAGTTTTTGTTGTCGGCTGAGATTTCAATAATTTTTTTTTTAAATCCTATCAGCCTTCAACGCTTTTATTAATCTAGTAATCCACGTGGCAGCTCTTTGATATTGTTTCCAGCGGACCCCACCCCCCAACAATAATGATCCCAGTCAACGTCCAACTATCATGAAAGAACACCGGCATAATTTCCAAGTTGATGGACGGCCCAGATTGCCATTTATTACGCCTTGCAATTTATAGGATTATTACACTACATAAAAAAATATAATAAATAAAAATATATTAAAATTTTATAAAATTATAAAATATAAAAATGTATAAATGTTGCACAAACGCATGTACCTAAACAAAAACGCCAAGAACCGGCAGGCACCGGCTTTCTTTTTTTCTGGCCTCTGGCCCAATTTTGCGTATTTGAAGATTCGCCTTTCGAGGCATGGTTCAAGTCTTTATGTTGGTTTGGCCCATCTGGGAAGATGTCATATAATTATTTATGAAAAAAAAACAATTTTGTAATATCATGAGTTTGGTTTTTATACCCCCATCAATTACTTTCTGTTATGTGTTTTTTTAATATTTTGTTATTTCTTACACAAAAAAATTTGTTATCTAATTAAATCTATTTTATTATCAATGTTTTCGATGATTTTTTGAATATCACATTTTTTTTTTTACAAAATTAAAAGACATAAAAATATTTTATTATTAATTTTAAAATAAATTTATCGATTAAATTATTATTTGATTAACTTATAATACTTATTCACTAAGTTACTTTAATATTAATATAAATTTATAAAATTTAATAAATATTTTTAAATTTAAAATAATATTAAAAAAACTTATTGAAAATAAAAAAACAACACTTATCAGTAATTATTATAATCTGATATAATCAGTCTGTTTGCGCTCTCTTTAAAAAAAGCGTTTTACCAGTGGTCTCTTTAGAAGATTTAAAGTAGCTTTTTTTTCTAATGTTTACGTCCTATTTGAATGTCCGATGAAACGGTTATCGTCACGTAAAGTTTCAAAC